>JAGMWU010000028.1:1397125-1455248 GCA_018697195.1 Certhia americana
GAGAACACACCCAAAGCCCCTACCTAGAGTACAGAACACACCCAAAACCCCCACCCAGAGCACAGAAAACCCAGAACCCCCAGGGAGATGTTCTGCAGCAGGAGCTGGGGATGCCCTGCACGGAGAGCAGGTGTTAGGCACCCAGCTAGGACCGAAGGGTGCTGGAAAATATTCTGTGATCATCAAAACACAAAGCCCGAGTATCCCATGAGTAATTCCTGCACTGGGACACAATCCAGAGCCGCCAGCCCCATGTGCTGGGGGTGCTGGGTGAGCCACGGACTCATCATCTGCACATGAACTAAACCAGAAAGCAGCAACAGGCAGGGACAGGAGGATGCCTCTGTCCTAATTAGAACCACACAGCTCATTAATCATCTCCTCCTGGAGCTGAGGGTGACACATGGCCAGGAATTGGGAGCTTCCAGCTGCTGCCAGCGGTGCTTGGCTGCTGCTCATGCCTTGAGCTCCGAGCTCTTTCCCATTCCCAGCAGCAGAAATCAAGCCTCCGAGCCTGCCAAGGTGGCTGGGACTGCTCCGAGCATTCCATGTGCTCCAGCATGGCTCCTCATCCCTGTTTTCTACTGCAGGTGTCCTCGGAGCAGAGAGAAACTCATCTGGTTCCACTGGGAACCAAGGGAGGACCATCCGTGTTCCAAACCAGACTGCGGCGCTGGCATCCCTCCAGGATTTCCTGCTTTATGTCATTTGGGAAAAATCCTTTCCTTCCAACCCCCCCCTCCATGGGTGCAGATGACAAATTTGCCTTTCAGGTCCCTTTGAACCCAAGCATTGTGGGATTCTATGGAACAGTGGGAGTGAGGCCGTTTGCTTTAGATTAAGGTAAGTGAAGTTTCCACTTTCCTTTTCCAAACCACCCCCGTGATCCCCAACAAACGCTGGGGCTGCTCTCCTCACCCTCTCCCTTTTGTACCTTTCCCTTTGGAGCATAAAGGAGCTAAATATGAATGGTGCCAAAGGAAGAAATATCGAGGTTTAAGTGAATCTCTAAGATAGTCCTAAAGTGAGCTCTTGACTGGAGCCTTTATCTCATTGACTCGCTGGAATGGCTCTTCTTTATCATCCTATTTATGGCAACAGCCCCAACAGAGATAAATAGGCCTGGAGACAATAACACACTTGCAGAGAGCAGCACGGGGAAGTCTTGCAGGCTTCAGATCCCACTGGGCTGGAGAGATCCTGTAACAATCTCCTGGCAGCCTCTGATCGCTCCCAAAGAGCAAAGGATCCCACAAAAGGGATTCAGAGGAGGAACAAATCACCTCCTTCTTCACTCCTCACCCTTTCAGCCATCCCTAAACACCCCCTGAGCATCACCCCCTGACCCAGCACCCTTCCATGGAGCAGCTGGAAGCAGGAACGTGTGAGAATGAAAGGGGAGAGATGACAAATTAATTGCAAACACTTGGGGCCTCTGAAGAAAGATGACAGAGGCTTCGAGGAACAGCAAGATAAACTCAATTATTTACAGCTTAAAAAGAAATAAAATAAAAAGCTAAAAACGATCACTGCTCCAAAGTGCAGATGCTTGAAGGGAGAGTTGAGAAATCCCATCAGGGGAGGAGCCCTTGTTGGGAATAGGTTGATGCCGAAATGTCATGGCCAAAAGGGCAGAGGAAATGACACTTTTCTCTCCTCTTGTCATTGAGGGTTTTGTCTCTGCAAAATGAAGATAACAACCTTTACCTGCTTCCCAGGTGGCTTGTGAAGATTCAGCTCATTAGCATGAGGGAAGTGCTCGCTGATCCTTGCCGAGGAGCTGCTGCAGGAGCAGCACCAAACTCCTGCTGCAGCATCCCCTGCTCACCCCACTGTCCCAGCCCGGGCAGGGCACCCAGGGGTGGCTGCCCCGGGGGCAGAGCCCAAGGAATGAGGATGCCCAGGGGTGGAAATAATTCCCTTCTGAGAAAGGGGCTGTGACAGTGCAGTCTTTTGGACGTGACTGCACCAAGGGTGGCTCAGCTGTAGGGCTGGACAGCCTCGTTTGGAGAGGAAAAAAGCCCCAAAACCCCCAAAAGATGCCCAGAGTGCCCTGAGGTGCTGCTGTGGGGTGCTCAGAGCTCTGCTGGCACCCCCAGCCCCTCCCTGAGAGGGGATGCTCCAGGACTGAGCTGCTTCTCCTGCAGCTCCCTGAGCGTGGCCATGAACCAAAGGCGCTGTGGGGAGCTGCTGTGCACCCCAAAGCCCCGGATCCAGGCCGGATTTGCGGAGGAGCCTGCAGCTCCCTGCTCCCCTCCAGCACCTGCTCCTCAGGCAAGTGGCCAAGAGCTGCTGTGCGGGTCCCTGAACTCTGCCTCCCCCATCTCCCTGTGCTGGCGGGGCTGCTCAGAGAGCTGGCACAGCTGGCACGGGGCCGGGGGGATTTTCTATTCCCCTGCTCCAGGCTCTCCCCTCCTCCCCCGAGCTCCTCTGCCCGGTGGTCTCCCTTCCGCCTTAGGAAGTGCTCGTTATTATGGCAGGGCAGAGAAAAGGAAGGGCACAAACACCTCCTGAATGCAGAGAGAATTTCCTGGAGCTCCCCTGGAGAAAAGCACCCTTAGCCCTTTGTGCTTGGCGATGGGAAGGGGGTGCCAGCTCCCCCGGATCCCCCCCAGAGCGGCTGGAGCTGGGACCCCCTGGCCTCCCCTTGCAGGATTTAAATAAAAATCTCCCTTCCTGGGGATTTTAGAAGGATTCTGTGCCCTGCTGAGCAAAGTCCTGCTCACAGGATGATTGATAGCTGCCGTCGCCTTGAAAAATTCCACATTATTTGGGATTTGCAGCCTGGGCAAAGAGCAGGAGGGTGCAAAACACCAGGAGGGTGCAAACCACCGGGCCTCCATTCCCAGCAGTTTAAATTCTGGTTTTCCATCCTGTCCACGTCACCCTGCCCCACTGCTCCTGAAGCAGGAGTTGCTTTTCCTTCCCCTGTCCCCGGGAGCTCAGGGGTCTCCAGCGGCATCCGAGCTGCAATGCAGGGAATGTCCAAAGGGGAGAAAAATGGGTTTAAGGAGCTCCAGCCCAATTCGTTTTGCGTGGGAGGCGCTGGGAAGATTTTGAAAGCTGCTTTCATCACCAGGGGACAGCCAAGGCTGGACTTACATGTGGTGGAGGGAGCACCAGCCACAGTGGGGGTCCCCCGAGCTCAGGCACTCCTGGCAGGTCGTGTACTGCTCACAGGACTCCACGGGCACCCGGGACACCTGCAAGGGAACCACACACACACACACTCAGTGCTGCTCTCCCCCAGCACAGCCAGAGCCGCCCCAGGTCCCCCTTGGCCCCTCGGAGTCAGGGAACACAACAGCAAATGCACGGCCTGAAATGAATTTGTTCCAACATCCAAGAATAGGAATTATTGGAGACTCAGACATGAGGTCAGCCCGTCCCTTGGGTGAGTCCTGGGCACGCAGAGCCCCAGCCAGGCTCCTGTGGAGGCGCCAACTCCTTCCACCCTCCCTGCCAGAGCTTCCCTTGGGGTTGGGGCTGATCCCTCTCCTCCTTGATTTACACTTTGTTGCCTCACCCTTCTCCCCGGGGAGCTGCTGCGGGGAATAAATCACTGGGATTTTGGCAGTTTCTTTAGTCTGGGTGGGTTTGGGCACTGAGGCCTTCCAGCAGCAGCCACTTGGGCCCCCAGACTCACTGGGGGTTCCTGTCCCTTCCAGGCTGGGATGCCACAGAGGGGAGCACAGGTGGGAACAACCCCAACCCCCTCAGAGTGAGGAAGGTCCCGCTCGATGCTCAGGTGCAGAATGGTCCTGACTTATTTACCAGCACTGAAACCCCCAAAGGCTTCAAAACAACACCAGGCTTTAACCACAGGTCACTGCTTGGCTCCAGCAAAGATATTTTTAACCTTTTTAACCACTTTAACCTTTCCAACACATCCTTTGCCACCTCCAGCAGCGGGGTGGCTTTGCATCCCCTATCTCGAGCTCCCACTACAAAATATGGAAGAAATTCCTTCCTGTGAGGTTGGGAGGCACTGGAACAGGTTGCTCAAGAGATTGTGAACTCTCTGTCCCTGGAGGTGTCCAAAGCCAGGCTGGACAGACTTTGGAACAACCTGGGATAGTGTGAGGTGTCCAGATGACCTTTGAGCTCCCTTCCAGCCCAGGCCATTCCGTGGCTCTGTGATTCTTTTCCCATTTCTCCCACTGAATACTGCAGATAATCCTGGCTAGGCCTCCCTGCAGCTCTCGGGCCCCAGGAGGGATGCCTGCAACTGGCTGGGAATTCAAACAACTGTTGGATGGCTCTGGCTCTGTCCGTCAAAACAGCACCCGGCTCCCAGCAGCAGCTCTGAAAGGAGCAGTGTCTCCCCAAACAACGGCCACTGTCACGCCAAGTGCTGTTGACACAGTGAGAACCCAGTTCCTCTCTGAGGACGACACCAATAGGGCTGCTATTCTTCTTGTTTCCTCAGCCCCACTCAACAGCTTTTCCTGAAACAGAGATCACCCCAGGGGAGAGAGGGGTTGGGGTTTTCTCGCTGAGGTGGAGCCCGTGGGGAGGGTGGAGGGTTCGGTTTGGGAATGGGGGGAGTGAGGGGCAGAGCTGGGAATGCCTTCAGCCCGTGCTGGGTGGGAAGAGCTTCAGGAATGGAGAAGAGAAATTCAGGTGGTGAAATGGAAAGGCTCGGGTTTGATTCCTGCCTGGGGTGCCCTCGCAGGGTCTGCACCTCGACTGGCTGCAGGTTTTTTGCTGCTTTGCCTGTCCCTTCTAAGGAGCAAAAAGCACTTTCCAGATGGGGTGGGAGCAGCCCAGGAGCCTGGTGACAGGAGCAGCACCCCCAGATATATTCCTGCAGGACACTGCCCACCCCCAGCGAGCACCCAGCATTTCCCAGTGCAGACCAGTGCTGCAGCCAGCACGCTGGAGAACCAGAAGCAAACACGTGTTTTCCAAACCAAACAAGCATGCCACGGCTCTCAGAATTCCCTGGGGGAGACACCAGCCAGCACAGGATGCACCCAGGGAGGTCACTGGGTTTCCCCTAAAGCCAGCCCAGCATGCTGAGTGGGCTCTGACCCAGCCTGGAGGTCAGGACAGCCCCAAAATCCCCCAGCCCTGAGGATCCCCCTGCTCGTACCCACAAAGGGAGGCTTGGCAGGATCTGTCCCCATGATTTAAATGCAGCTCAGGGCTTGTTTCATGTTTGTGAGGAGCTGGATGCTCTCGCTGCGCTCTATAAATAACGGAGGATTGGAATTATGTGAATAAGAGTTCATTAGAGATGATTTGATGTTGAGCGCTTCGTTTCTTTTTCTGCTCAGAAGCTGCGGCTTCTGCACATGATAATTCTTTAAAAACCACACAGAGGTTTTGAACAATGCCTCTGGAGGAGCATCTGTGTGAAGGACAACAGCCAAGAATCCAACACTGCTGGGGGATCTCCTCGCTCCTGAGGGCACAGCCCTGCTCCCTCCAGCCCGATTGTGACCTCTCTTCCTGCTCTCCCTGCCAAAATGAACCTGCTGCTCAACTATTAAATGATAAAGCTTCATTATTACTGTCCCTGACTGCCAGACTCATAACATCAGCAAAATAAAATAAATTAAAAATAAAAAAAATTTTAAAAGAATCAATACAGACTCTCCAAAACACACGAATGCCATCTCTGCCAGCCCCTGGAGCACATGAATGCAAGAAACCAGTTCCAAATAAATAAATAAATTAATAAATAAATAAATAAATAATAAATAAATAAATATCCAAAATAAACAGCCAAAGCAAAGTTTTCACAGCTTTTGCGTGCTACCAGCCCAGGCCTGTGACCTCCCCTGGCTGGAGACAGCCCCTGGAGCATCTCAGCCACGGCAGGCTGCCCACAGACCCCTCAGGGGGCTGGAGTTCAAACAGAAAATCTATTTTTAATGACTTTGGGGAGTGGAGTAGAGATGCCAACTAGTTCTGTGTAATTAAAGCCATCTATCACTCACTGAGCAGGAGCCCAAAGTTGATGAACTTTCCAATGAGATTTGATTCTTTCCTTTATTCATGAGAAAACTCCGCTTTGTGCTGGGGCAGGAGACGTGAAAAAGTGTGGGAAGGAGCAAGGAGGACGCCTCAGTTGCAGCCATTAATGTGTCAGGGTGACAGGGAAAATAAAGTCAGGCTTTCCCAGAGGACTGTAAAAAGTTTGACAGACTCCTCTTCCCACTGCTCCTCCTCCTGTGCTCCATGCAGAGCTCCAGGTGGAATATCCTGCTGGGCCCCTTTGCCAGGAAAAACCCCAGTGTGCAGGGATGGGAAGGCTCTGGCTTTGCTGAGCGAGACACGTGGGTGCAATCTGCCTCAGGCTGTGGAAATTCCTACCTGGAAACTGCAGCTCCTGCCTCGTGGAGATCTCAGACACAGCGAGACTGATACCAGTGTGGAAGGACCAGGAGTGAGTGGGATGAGGGAAATTCATCCAAGGGGCAGAGCCAGGACACAGAGGAGAGGGGAAAGGGAGAGTTCTAACCACAAAAGCAGAGCATCTCCAGGATTCTGTGGAGCTCCCAGAGGTGGGAATGGCTCCAGCATCCATCCCTGTGCCACAGGAGCAGGTGAGGGGCGCTTCTCCTGCCAGGTCCAGCAGCTCCTGCAGGAGCAGCTCTGCTCTCCCACGCCCCCAGCACAGGAGGAAGGGCTCTCAGAGCCCCCGCCGGGCTGTCAGAACCAAATCAACGCCTGGAAGTTCTGGCAGAGAAGCAGCGAGTGGGAGAGGACACGGAGACAACGTTGCCATGGTTACGAGGGGATTATTTAATTACGGCACTGCGGATGCACGCGGAGAGAGCCCCTTCAACTCTGATCCAGGCAACCTTTGCAGCGGGCTTGGCTTTGCTGCTGTAAGAACCTCATTAACATCTGAGGAGGACAAGCTGTGCTGGAGCACAGGGGACCGGATCACTCTCGAGTGAGGGATCAGATCTTCTGCAAACATTCCCATCTCCTTGGCTCCCTCAGCCCCTCCGTGCACCGTGCCAGGCTCCTGAGGGAGGTGATGAAAGCAAGGACAGCCTCCTCTGGGAAGCAAGAAAGACGGGGGAAAAAGCAAATATCCCATAGTGAGGCTTGCTCAAGCAGGAAAATTGTCCTCAGGCCAGAGTTTCCTCCATCCATCCATCCATCCATCCATCCATCCATCCATCCATCCATCCATCCATCCATCCATCCATCCATCATCCATCCATCCATCATCCATCCATCCATCCATCCATCCATCCATCCATCCATCCATCCATCCATCCATCCATCCATCCTGGCAGGGCTCGGAGCAGCCTCATGTTCTGGCACACAGGCTCCTGCAGACAAACGCTTTCCTGTGGTTTACCACGGCTCGAGTTAATCATCACATCAATATGGAACATCTGAGCGGGGTTTGTTGGAATAACAAAGTGCCAGGCAGAGATCCCAGCCCCGCTCCCAGGAGCTGCACAGTCCAGACCTGCAGGAGGGGAAATGGGTTTTCATCTCCAACGCGAGAGCCTTTGTGGGCTGCTCGCTCTGTTTCACCCTGGCAGCTCCTCCTCTGCACCCCTGCAGGTGACAGTGACACTCCAGGGCTGCAGGAGGTGGCACAGGGGCAGGTGCCCCCAGCCTGGCACTGGGTCCCATCCCTCACCCTCCCTCGGCTCCCAGCTGTGGGTGGAGGCTCAGCCCAGCATTTGGGGTGCACCCCCTGCTCAGACTGGCACAGCAGTGACAGCCACTGCTCCAAAGTGCCTTGGCAGCCCCGGCCCTGCCTCCTGCTTTGCATGGACCATCTGCATCTGGGAATTGTGGGGCCAGGGATGCATGGCCGCCTCCATCTCCGTGTGCCCACTGCCTCCAGAGATGCTAAAACCTTGTGCACACGCCAAAAACGGGAAGCAATTCTTTCATCTTCAGAGCTGAAATAAAATCTGGAGCGCAGACCTGGCTGAGGTATCCGCAGGAGCTGCTGGAATGGCAAATGCAGCAAAATTCATGGATGAAATGATGAGGTGGAGCCCCACATTTGTTCCTGCCTGGCTCCTCTGAGCTGTTCCTGCCCCTGGGGTGCTGGTGACAGCTCGGTGTCCCCACACAGGGATGGCAGTTGGGGGGCACAGGACCCTCCGCAGATCATTCTCTTTTGGGACCCTAAACCACTCAAATTCTTGCAGAAGTGACCCACAGAACCTCTCCCTGACAAGAAAAGGCAGTGATGAGGGTGTACACATGCCAATAAAGGTCTCCCCCACAAGGACAGGGCTCTGCTGTGATGGATCCACATCCCTGGATCCTTGGAAAACCACTACGCCTCAGGGGAGCTGCAGGTTTTGATCCTGACTGCACAAAAAGGGTCAAACGAGGTCCTGGAAATGAGGATTGTGATCCAGGCAGGAGCTGCCCTGCTCCTCAGCAGCCAGGGTGACACAGCCTCCCTTCTCCTGTTTGAGGGATTCCAGGATGATTCCTGGAGCAGCCAGGGGCACATCCCCACCCTCCTGCCAGGGGACATCACTGCTGCTGCCATCACAAGTGGCACCCCCGACGAGTTGGCACCCTGACACAGCCACCAGCTGATGAACACTGCCCTTTGATTAGCCCAGGCCTCAGGGGAACTAATTAATCAGGATAAAAGGGTGACAGCCTTCCAAAATTCCTGGGCTCAGGTGGGGATCAATCCAAGGCAGCAAACTTTCATCTCGTGTCAGTTCACGGCCTCTGCGTTCTGTGCTTTGCCTGGCTGCCATGGAACTCCTGGAGAGCTCCCTGCAGTCACTTAAAAGTTTTAACAGAAGCTCAGAAAATTAATTAAGGTGAATAATTATAAAGCGTGTGCTTCTTCCCCTCTCTCTTTGGCTAGAAAACAGCAAAAATAGAATTCGGAATAATTTTGGAGCGGTAACCAATGTAATTAGGTGTTCAACGAACACTCACAATTGGGCTGTGCTTATTAAAATTACTGTTTTAGTCGGAGCATTTTGCCAGAGAGTCATTAACAGCACAATGCTCCCCTTCCCCGGGACTCTAATTAGACTTGGATGCCTCCAGCTCAGGGATGGCCAGCCCTGCTGCCCACCCAGGCCTGCAGGTGATGCTCCTGGGCACCCCAGCAGGGCTCCCTGGGCTCCTCCCAGCTCCAGGGTGGGGGGACACGGCCAGGAGGAAAGCAGGGACAGGGACAGAGCCCCTGGCATTGGGCAGTGGGAAGAGATTCCATTCTGTGAGGGTGGGCAGGCCCTGGCATTAGATCCCTGGAAGTGCCCAAAGCCAGGTTTGGAGCAGCCTGGGACAGCAGGAGTGTCCCTGTCATGGCAGGGATGGCACTGGATGGATTTTAAGGTCCCTTCCAAGCCAAACCATTCCGTGGTTCTGTGACACCCTGAAGGTGGGGATGCCTTAGGAGTGGGGCACACACCTGGTGAGGAACCAGAGCACCCAGCTGGAAACACCCTGAGCATTTATCAGCAGCATCCCTGCTCCCAGCAGCTTCCTGGACCGGCTTGGAAATGATGGAGCCTCCAAAGCTGGAATCACGAGCAGTGCTGTCCAGGCTGGGAAGAACAGACACCCAGTTCTGCTGTGAAAACCCTGAATCTCCAGGGTGTGGATCCCAGGGAGGCTCAGAGCCTGCTGCCTGTGAGTGCCTCCAGCCGTCTGTTTCTCCTGTCTCCCCAGGAAAAGCACACGCCAGACAGCAGAGCCCCTTCCCCCCAAGCTGCCAGCCTGCAACTCACGAATTCACTTAAGTTGTTAAAAAGGATTGTGGCAGGCCAAGATAAAACAGAAGAGTTTAAAATGACAAACAGACTCCTAAATGGGACTAGAGTCTTAATGAAAACAGTAATGAATGAACGAGGCAAGCAAATATTCCCCATTAATATTAGACAGATAGATTAGATCCCTGGGCGCTGCATTTAAAACCGACATGAAATTACTTCAATTACTCTGCATTGATAAATAACAAGGCCGTATTTACTGTTAAAACACATTTCCTCCACCCTCCCCCTTGCTTGCTTTGGCTTCTGCTTCTCGAGAGGGAAAGGAGATCACTGAGAGGATGGAAAGAGCACCGGGCTGGGAGCTTCCCTCCTGCCCACAGGAGAGCTGGGCTGCTCAGCACCCTCCCAAGGTGTTCAGGGCACCTGCCCCGGAGGACCAAGCCCATCAGGCTCAATCAGCACCATCAGCGCTGCTATTTCAGCCCTGGCAGCTCTGTGCAAGAGGCAAAGCAATCACTGACGAGCCACTTCAAACCTGATGCTCACAGCAGCCTTCCCTCTCAGAAATTCTCTCCACTTCCCCTTGCTGGTGGGTACATCTGCTCAGCATCCTCCTTTCCACGCTGGGAAAGTGAGATTAACCTGATCAGAGGCCTCTTCTGATGAAGAGATCATAGTTGGATAATTCCTGGGTGTTTGCTGGCATTTACATGCTAATGATGAAAGGCGCTCTGGTAAAGGTAATGTCAACACGAGTCCCTTGTCCTTGTATCTCAGCCTCCAGCCCAGCCATCTGTTCTCAGGGTTCAGAAAAGCCCTGGAGAACAGGTTGCTGCTAGAAAAGCTGTAAAAGCTCTTTCCCAGCTCTGCTGCCTCAGCCTGTGAAGCTCCGTGCCTGGCTGGAGTGCCCTCAGTGGCTGGGGATGCTCAGGGTTGTGGGACAAACAGGGAACTGGGAGCAAGCCCGGGCTGGCAAACCACTGATGCTTTGCTGCTACGGGATCTTAAATATTTGCAAAAAACCCTCACTCAGCCTCATCACAGAGCAGTTAACAAGACAGACATCAAATATCTCATTCCAGGGGTACAGGAGCAGTGAAGCATCCGGAGATTCTGAGCTCCAGATCCAACATCTCGGATTTCCTGAGGGAGAAGAGGGGAATGAGTTCCTGCTCCCACCTAGCTGGGATGCAATCTCTTGGGGAAAGGCAGCTCTGGGTTGTTCCAGCTGAAATGATGCTGCTGGAGGAGTCAGTGAGTGTGGGAATGGGGCAGGAGGGCTGAGGGGGCTCTGTGGATCTGGCAGGGATAAATTCACTTCCCAGGAAGGCAACAAAACCCAGGCTTGGTGCTTTCCCAGCCAAAACCAGGGGTAAAACAACCAAGTGGAGAGGGAGGAATGCTCAGAGCTCTTCCCACAGCTCGGGGGACAGATGACCTTTCCAATACTATACCTGTATAAATCTTACTTAATGAAATAATAATAATTAAAAAAAAAATTACAGATGAAGGTTAAATCATTCCCAGCAGCACATTTACACTGAAAACGAAGCCTGTTCAGACAGTGTTGGTTTACACAACAGCCCTTTAACATTCCTTTCCTAACGACTGGGGTGACTCCTGACCAGCCCTAACCACAGGATGAGTGATCCGAGCCCCTGGAGCCAGGGGCAGCGTGCCAAGACAGAGGCAGAGGAAGCAGCTCCAGCCTGGGGTTTGCTTTAAACACACAATTAGGGCTTTCGCTGGGTCACGAGTCACAAGGCGGCGGTTTTCACCCACGGAACCTTCCCCACAACATCCCTCGGGACATGACTTCATCTGCGGTGCCACCGCAAGTGAGCGCTTGAAGCATCCCCTGCCCCTCCCTCCCCTCTCCGCAGAGCAAACGCCGCTCCTGCGGCTTGGAAGCGCCCCTGGGAAAGTGGGAGCACCAACCATTGTGGTAAATGAAAGCTGGGATGGTTTTTGTAGCCAGAAAAGGTCGGGTAAAGGGTTTAGCTTTGATCTTTACCTGCTTTTCCTTGGGCTGCTGTTTTGCTGCATGGGAGATGTGGAATCAAAGAGCAGCTCTGGGGGCTGTGGCGCTGCTCTGACGGAAGGCAGGGCTGATACAAGCTCAGAGCTTCCACACAAACTCCAGAATTGCTGCATTAATGCTCCCAGGGCTGCAACGCCAAGGCACTTGTCCCTGGAAGCCACATCAGCTCCCCCTGTAAACAGTTGCTTTGACATCAGCTTCTCAGTGTCCGGATCCAGCGCTCAGAACGGTGGCATTTTGGGAAAATAATGCCATGAAACTATTTCTGCTCCATCAGAGCCTGAGGAACTTGTGCATATATTTCCATAAATATCACTGGCGTCAGTACAGCAACAGACCCAACAGACTGCGAGGGGGATCCTGCAGACTGCTGCTGAGCCTACCTACAGATCAGCTCCAGGAAAAGCTCCAGGCTTGGAAGGGATTGGAGAGGACAAAATAAACCAATTTCTGTGGAACTGGTAGCCCTCAGCTCCCAGTGAGGCTGGGAACAAGGGGGATCATTGCCCCAGGAGGCTGAAGGTTGAACAGACCTGCAGAGATCAGTTCATTAAGGACAACTTGGGAATGCCAAAAGCCAGGAGAGGAGCTGGTGGATCCATGACCTGCTCTGTTTCCTGCCTCTGGCAGGGAACAGGGCACAGGGACCCACGAGGATGGCTCTTTCTGCCACATGAAGGACACGAAACCATCACTTCTGGACCAAACCTGGTCCCTGCAATGATGTTTGTCAGCTGCAAACCTTCCTTTGAGAGGCAAACCCCCCTGGAAGGGGATCTGCCCTCACCTCAGCTGCCTTCCTGCTGGAAGCAGCTGCTCCAAGGGCATTTCTCCTCAGGGTGGCTGGCAAGGGATGGGGTTAATAGTCCCACTCCACCTGTGACCTCTCTTCCCCCTCTCCTAATTACCCAGCTGAAGGGAGAGGGGTGGCTCTGCCAGCCCCCGGTGCTCAGCCTGTGCTGATGGCATCGATCTCGGCACAGCAGCGCCTTCACCCCGGGAGAGATCCCAGGCAAGGCAGCTCCTCCCATCCCACCCAGCTAATCAGGGCCCAAACCATGATAAAAACACGAGTGTCAGCAGAACAATTTCAGGTCCCTTCCTCCAGAAAGGAGAGCAGCTTGGGGGGGATGGATACAGAACATTGTGAGTGAAAAGGTGCCTGCAATGGCTCAGTCCCTGCTGCCCCGGCAGCCTGACAATTGGCAAATGAACCTCGGTGGTTCATGTGCTCGCCCTCTTTATTCTTTGCTCATAAAACTGGCAGGAACAGGGGTAGGACAGAGCTGCTGGCGGCAGCTGTGTTCAGGATGAAAAATGAGCAGCACATGCATGGGAGGCAGCTGGAGCACAGTGAGGTACCCCGGGGTCTCTCAGCTTATTTCCCTCTCTCCAGAGGGGCCCTGAGCTTAACCCTTGCTTTCCTCTGTTGGAGCAAAGCTGCCAAAGCCACCGAGCAGGGTCACACCTGGCAGTCCCTGACCCACGGTGTCCCGGGTCTGCAGAGCATTCCAGGAGTGCCCAGAGATTAAAGAGGAGCTGCAGCCCTGCAGGAACAGGCCCCGTGTGTCCACCCAGCACAGCAGAGCACAGCTGCTGCCAGCAGCAAGGAAACATTATCCTCAGTTCCTGGGCCAGGGAGCAGCGCTGGGGAGGGAGGTGCAGGGGGCACAGCACAGGGGTGGCACGGCCAGAGCAGTGCCCTGTGTCCATCCCCAGGTTCAGCCTGATGGGCTGAAGGTCCCTGCCTGGCACTTTTGGAGGGCACACAGGTGAGGTGTGTCCCAAATTGCTGGAAGAACTCTGCCTCCCAAAGCCACCCATCTCTTCCACCTCGCAGGCAGAGCTGGAGCTGCCTTCCTTGTGCCTGGCAGGGAGCAGGAATGTTCTGCTGTCCCTACAGAACCCTCTCAGTGCCTGGCCTCCTGCCACCCCTGGCAGGCAGGGGGACAGGGAGGCCACATTTTGTGTGCTGAGGAGCAGTCCCCAGGCCGTGTCCTGCCACCCACCTTGCAAGGGCCCCACGTGTGCGAGTGGCCGCGGCGCAGCAGGGTGGGCACAGCCCCGCATCTGCCCGCTCCCAGCAGCCTCCCAGGCTGTGCTGTGCCTCAATGCCGGCTTTGTTCTCAGCTCTGGCACGTCCGAGGGTGTCAATGACACTGAAAAGCTTTGACTGGCCCTTTCTGTTTGTTTTCTTGGCACACGCAGGCATCGTTTCAATGGCCCAGCCTCGGCTCTGCCCCGCACCTCGCGTGTGCCTGACAGGATTATTCAGCAGCAGCTCTGCCCAGAGAAGGGGCTGGGCACCAAATGATGCCATCCAGCCCCTCTGGCTCCTTCAGTGCCCATTTCCTTCTGCCTGCTTTTCCAGCACAGCATCCCACATCCCAGATTTTGTGATCACTGCTGGGGCTCTGCCCCAGGGAATGGGCAGGGCCCCAAAGCTGCAGTGAGGGTGTGGACACTGCCCCCAGGGATGCACAGGGTGGGATTTTGGGATGTCTCTGCAGGATTTGGGCTGGATGATCCTTGTGAGTCTCTTCCATCCTCTAGGGCTCTATGAATCCTGGCTGGCAGAGCTGCAAGGTTCATCCCTCAGAGCCCACATCCCATGGGATGTTGCCTTTCCAAGTGAGCTCTGTGGCAATGCTGGGCAGATTCAGCACAGCCATCCCAGACCCTGCTCAGACCTTCTCCACAGCCACAAAGGTCTGCTACACACAGGGCAGGAACACAAGCAACCCTCAATTCCTCTTTTCTGAACCCTTCAGGGTTCATCAAATTGTTCAAACACTGCAGAAACCCAGGAGAAACATCCCAGGCACGGCCGGTTTGTGCGATTTTATACAGCCTTGAAAATCCAAAGCATCTGAGTGCCCTAAGTAGCTTTAAAGGTCACAGAATGGTATCATTGCTGTTTCCACAGCCTGGTGAGGGCCCTGCTTCGTGTTTGCTCCAGGAACACTCCTCAGCCTCCACGGCTTTTTAGCAGGGATTGCTCTCCAACTCCATCACGCTGTCCTTGCCAGTCAATTTTCTGCTACTCCATCACTTTCCCATTTGTATATCATTACATGCGGCTGTCAAAAATAATTTAGGAACCTGACGGCCAGCGTGAGGAATGAGCCCTCCTAAGCATATCCCAAACTCTCGAGCTCTGGAGGAAAATGAGCTCTAAGCCCTTTTGCCCACAGAAGGAGCCCAGTGTCCCGTGGTGGGTGCAGGACACGGGTTTGTTACCACACATGATCACAACACTCAGGAGACAACGAGGCCGAGCTCCGGGGCCACAACCAACCCGGGGAGCACAAAGAGCTGTCAGAACACACAGTTTGATCATTCCAAGGTGATCCTCCCTCCCCTCCCATGCACACCAACTCAGTTTGGGTTGAGGTTTAACACATTGTTCGCATTGGAGACTGGAAAATTCCTTGGGTTCTCCCAGTTTGCTACTCTGATAAGGCATTTTGCTTTTCCCAAAGGGAATACAGAGCTGGGCTGGCCCTGCTCGTGTACCCTTGGGCATCTCACTCTGTGATAAGGTGCCAGACTTGTCTCAAGGCTAAAGAGGAGCCCTGAAGGGATGGTTAAGACTCCAAGAGCAGATTTAGACCAACAGGGGCATCCTGCTACTCTCTCTCTGGATTCCCAGGCTGTGGAATTCCACTAGGCACTGCAGGCAGTGCAGGGGGAGCCTCACCAGCATTTTGTACAGGCAAGAAGAGGAATTATATTCCAGATAATTCTGGAATATCCTGAGCTGAAGGAACCCACAAGGATTAATTCCAAGCCCTGTCCCTGCACAGACACCCCAAAATCGCCCCTGGGCATCCCTGGAGCACTGTCCAAACCCTCCTGCAGCTCTGGCAGCCTTGGGGCCGTGCCCAGCACCCTCTGGGGAAGAACCTTTTCCTAAATATCCGAGCTAAACCTGCCCTGACAGCTCCAGATCAAACCCCTGTGTCCTCTCCGAGCATGAAGGGCACCCACGAGGTGGGAGCAGACAGCTCCTGCTCCTTTAGCAGTCAGTTATTTGAGGTTTATAATGAATTTACTGGGGAAGCTTTTCCCCCTGCACGGGAGATGTCCCCAAAGCCCATCCTGAGCACCGCAGGCAGATCCAGCTGGGATCACTGCAGCTCCCACTCCTTGGAGGTTTCCTCCCTCCCCTTCCTCCCAAAGATTCCCTGGCTGTTGCAGGAACCTGCAGGATGAGCCAGGCTGGTTCTTCCCGAGCCACGGCACAAAGCTGCTGCTGGTGCAATGCTTTAACTCATTTTCATACATTTATGCTGAGACTAAATTTGTCCCTGCATATTTTCCTCCCAAGCCTGGTAATCAGTAGTGGAAATAATTTGCTGTTGTCTGCTCTGATGTTGCCATCTCTTGCACGCATCCAAGTGACAAAGACATCAGGCCCTCAAAGTCCGATTGAAGAATAATTGGAAACCCAAAGTGGCACTAAATGTTATTTTCTAAATAAAATGCATTCAATTACAGAACATGAGGCTGTCAAGCATTAAAAAAGATTAGTTAGAGGCGTAAAAGAAATATTGTTCAATCCTTCAGAGATTTCATTACACACACAGGATACCCCTGTGTTCTTTGGGACAGGCAGGGAGAAAAGGAATGCAAAACTGTGGAAATATTTCCAGCAGCCTGTGCTGTCCCACATGGGCCTGGATGCCTCTGCACTGCTGGATTTGCATCTTAGTTGTTGGATAATATGTAGGGAGGTAGATATTTGGGTATATAGATAAATACAGGTGAGAAAGACAAAATGGGTGAGGAAAAAAAACAGATAAATCAAGAAAAAGCAGAGAGCAGAGCAATTCCTGCCTCAGTGCCTGCAGGGAAGAGAAAGCCCAGCACGAGGATGGGCTGGGCCAGGAGGGATGGGGATGGCAGCCAGCCCTGCTTGCCCAAATCACCCCAAAACTGCAGAGAAGGGACAGCTGAAGGCCAGGGCTGTGCCTCTGCCTTGTCTCTGTGTTAATAAACCCAAATATTGCAGCAGCTGCGCTCAGAACTTCAGCAAAGCCCTGCCTGGCCGTGGAGCACAAAGACAATCGTATTTCACCCGGTAGGAGCTGCTAAATTCACATTAGAGCAATAAAGGCACAGCCAAACAAACATGACCCCGAGTGGGATCCGTGGCTGTGGCAGGCACATCCCAGCCTACACAAACAGGCCCAGATGAGGTGCATTTATCTCAGATCCCTCCTTTCAACAGCTTTCCTTAACAGCTCTGGCCCCTGGAATTAATACCCAGAGCCCAGCGGGCTGCAGGGGGAGGCAGAATTATTTACATGGCTGCTCTCCTTTCCTGCACAAGGATTAAAGGCCAGGTGAGGTTTCTTTGCGTGGCAGTTTTGGGGTTTTTTTTTATTTTTTGGGTTTTTTTAAACAGAAGATAATTATCACTGGAAATGATTGAGGTGCAGATGTACCAAATGCTGACCTGGGGCTGCTCCCCAGTGCAACACCCCCGTGCTGGGGGAGAGGGCAGAGCAGCCCACACACAACTGGGGATGGATTTATTCCAGCTCTGCTGCAAGGCTGGGAAGGGCTGGGAAGCCAAATCCCTCTCTCCCAGGGTTTCATTAGCTGGGAATGGCTTTCTAATGAGATTTACACAGCCTAGCCTGGAGCCTGCTTGCTCTGCACCCAAAGACAATGGGGGGCTCAGGAGGAGCCTCCCGTCCCTCTTGTCACCTGTCCCTCGGTGCTGTGACACTGCTGCCATCGGGGGAGATCACACAGAGCACAAACCCACATCAAACCCTGCCCCTGCCGTGGCACTGGGGCTCTGTCTGAACTGAAGCAATTTCACTTTCAGGTAAAGTCTTATAAAGTCTTCTAGACTAATGTAACATCCCTTCCAACTTGAGAAAAGTCAGTGTTTTTTTTCGTGGAAATACATGAGAGATGTATCTCAAACTGCTCTTCTACGAAGGGATTTGTTGAATTCACTCAGAATGTTCAGTACAATTAAAGATCAAGCCACAGAGTAAAAAATATCAGTGCTTTAAGTTAAGATATGAACATAAAATGGGTCCTTCTCTTTTAAATACATCCCAGATAGGACTTGATTTTGGGTGTAAGAGATCAAGATCTGTGGTAGACTGTATGGAAAGTGTGAGGTTGTGGGGTCCCAGTGTCACTGTCCCCTCTCCTGTCACTGGGGAGTCCAGCTGGGTGAGCAGCACTGCTCTCCATCCCCACACGAGGGGCTCTCTCTGCTCCAGTGATCCCCCTGCACCCCTGCAAGGACAGGGGGAGCCCCAAAGCAGCCCCCCCAGCCCCTGGACACTGCCAGCAGCACCCTCTGAAGTGGGGTCACGGAGTGCAGGGGACTCTGAGCCATGCTTCTGGTGCCCCAGCTTCAGAATCCTGCTCGTGGCTTAAAATGCCCCTAAAATAACCCAAACTCAACATTTGGGCACTGCTCTCAGGCACAGGGTGGGATTTGGGGGTGTCCTGTGCAGGGCCAGGCCTCAGTGAGCCTTGTGGCTGCCTCCCAGCTCAGGGAATTCTGTGGTTCTGTGATCCCCTCACTCACTTTGAAGGCTCAAGGTCCTTTTTTGGATGGGATCCAGCTGCCCTGGATTTCTGCATCCCCCTGCATCACCCAAACAAAGCCTAAACCCAGCCCCCACTCCCCTGCTTCTGCCTCTCAGGGAGATTTCTCCTACAAATCCAACACTTCCTCCAGCATCCTGCTTGGACAAGGTGCCAGGGACGAGCTGGATCCCAGGCCACCAGCCTGGACTGTGCAAAGACCTAAAATGGAAAAATCCAGCTTCTTTTTGACTAACTGGAGCCTGCACTCTCCTCTCTGCAGGCGCGGGAATGCTGTTTCTGGCACAGCTTCTCCAAATAAAAGTGTGGTCAGCTCTTTTTGGATGGATTTTGAGCAAATTGTTTTTGTGGGCAGCTCTGTCTGCTTGCTCACACCGAGGCCCAGCCACACAGGGAGGAGTTATTTGTTAAACCCCGTCCTTCCCCTGGCTCCTCTACAGAGAAAATAAAAATAAAAATACTTAGATTCCAGCTCTTAGTGAGATATTAATAATACCCAAGACACTGACAGTCCTGAATCACCTTAAATGGATGGGGAAAAGCCCAAAACAACTGCAGGAGGCAAAAGGAAACATCAGTCCTGATCTCCAGGACTGAGTGCTGCTCCCTCAGCTGAGTCTGTCAGGGTCTGCCCCAGCCCAGGCAGGCACCCCTGAGCAAATCCTGCCCTGAATCTCCAGGGATTTTGGCCAGCTTGGTTTGGATGTAGCACTGGAGGCCATGGAACCAGGCAGGGTGGTTAAAGGCATCGCTGAAGAAACAAAAGGCACATCCCTGCCTCTGAGCAGAGTCAGGGAATCCTGGAATGGTTTGGGTTGCAAAGGACCTTAAAGCTCCTCTCATTCCACCTCCACAAGCCCCATCTTCTCCAGCACCCCACCCACCTCAGCAGCTGAGAGACCCTCAGTGCCTGGGGCTCCTTTTTGTCCCTCTCCCTCTACTGCTGGGATGGGATTCCTAGAGGATCTCTTTTCATTGAATTATTTGAAAGCATTTCTGCCACCTTGACAGCCTGGTGTGGTCTCCTGCAGCCCCACGTGCTGCCCCTGCCTGTGCAGCTCCTGCCTTCCACTCAGCCTCTGTTTGAAAGGCAGCAGGAACACAAATCAAACAGCCAGAAGGGCACGGAGCAGATAAATATGTGCTGTGAGAAAAACTGGAGTGACTTCACTGCTCTGAAGTGGAGCCAGGGAGGAGGGGAGGAGGCAACGTGTCACTGCTGCTGGGGGTGGCACAACCTCAGCACAGCACTCGTGGCTTCAAATACCCCCAAACCCATCCAGGCTCGGTGCAATGTGAGAAACAGCTCCCTGAAAACCCTCCTCCTCCTCCTCTCTGCCCTCCCTGGCCTCAGCAATGCACATTTGCAGCAATATTTTGCTCCAGCTGAAGGCCAGATAAAGGCAGCTTCCAGCACGCTCCAAAACTCCTGTGCCACCTCTCCTGCAACTGGGCTGTGACTGCAGGGACAGCCATCCTCTCAAACACAGCCTTTTCCTGCCTCCAGAGAGGAGAAAACACGCAGCACTTCTGTTTGTCCCTAACAAAGGCCGTGAGCAGTCCTGGCAGCTCGGGTGGGTTATGGAATGCTCCTGTCTCCCTGTTCCCTCTGCCAACGCAGCACAGACCTGCTGCATGAGCCCCTCAGCAGTTTGAAGCCCCAAATTCTCTGCCTTGTTTTGTCTGCAGCTGGAATGAGGGATGCTGCTCTGTTTGTACTCAGGAAGGGACAGGATGCTCTGTGAGATCAGGGCTCCGAGGCAGGAACAGCAAACACAAACACACACACACACCTTGAACTTCGCTTTTTTTTTGCCATCATACCCAGAAGTTTGGCTCTTCTAGAGTTCAAGGAGGTTTGGAGAAAAGAGAGAAAGTTCCCAGGGTGGGGAGAAGAAGAGGCCAGAGTCTATAAATAGTCACAGGTGTAGCTTGGCTGCAGCAGCTCACACGGAAACTCCTCTGCACCTGCGGGGCTGCCAGGAAGGATCAGCCTGGTCTGGAAAAACGCCGCCGGCTACGGCCACTGCCAGCTGCTCTGCAGGGAGGGAAAGAGCTCCCACAGCTCCCCAGGACCCAGTGGTGTGCCATGAGGACCCAGCCCTGGTGCCCAGCACACCTGTGTGCCCTGCCAGGAGCATCCCCCTCGGGGACAGGCACTTCCAAAGTGCTGGAAATCAACTTTTCATGGTCCTTTATCCATTCTAAAGGTTCTCTCCTAGGAGTCCACAGGAATGGTTGCAGCTGGGAAGGTGATGCCCGGATCGGTGGGCATCACATATAAAATATAATATAATATATTTATAAATAATAAATAATATATCTATAAATAATCTGGCATCACAAACCACTCCCAGTGCCTTCTCTTCCCACATTCTCCTTCTTCTTCATTCTCCTTCTCCTGGCTGGCAGTGAAGGCCCTGGTGGGGCTGAGGGTTTGGGGGCTTTTCCCAGATTTCCTGTGCCACTCAGGATGGGTCACGCAGCATCTCTGTGCTCCAATCCTGATCTAAAAAGTGATATTGCTTCTCCAGCTCGTAGGGAGGAGAAATCTGGAAGTGGAGAGCAAAACATTTTGCAGGCTGCTGGAGGTTGCTGCAGAGGAACCGGTGAAAAAGGCAGAAGGAAAATAAAGAGGGAAAACAACAATCCCCCTGTGTGAGCAGCACGTTCTAAGCTTATTTACAATGAAAATAATTTCTTTAACACCCACACAGAAAGCTGCAGGCCAGGATTGCTGCTCCCCCTCTCTGTCTGGCCCCCAGCACTCTGGGCAGAGCCCTGGGCAGGGTTGGGGCAGCCCCCAGTGCAGGGGGAGCAGGCTGTGTTTAGTCTGCCAGGCACATTCCTGCTCACTGCTCAAATAAATACAGGATTATTGATGGAGCTCCTTCCCCTCCCCAGCATCAGCCAGAAATGCCACAGTTATCAAGCAGCTCCTCGGGGCAGCACAGGGATGGGGCTGGAGGGACACCCGAGGCTGGGGGGGTTTGTTTAGAAAGGCAGGATCTGCACCAGGTTTGGTGCCCAGGATTTCCGTTTGGGATGCTGAATGTGCCCTGCAGGAATATCCCAGAGAAATATGTGTACCTCCCTCCAGACCCACGCTCCAGAATATATCAACATTTTTTGCCACAGCAAAGTTGTAATGGGAAATATTTTTCCAGAGGAGGAGGAGGAGGGAGGGCAAGAGCAAACCTCACAAAAAAATTTGGTTTTTTCTGCCTTACAACCAGCCTTAACTTTTATATTTAGTCCTAGATTGCAAGAGCATTCCAGCCACTTTCCCTGGGGCAGATCCATCATTTTCCAACCTATCTGGAACCTGCAGGAGCTTGAGGCAAGTTCCACCTCATTTTGGGAAAATTTTTCAGAACCTTCAGGGGAAAAGGAGAAAAAGACAGAAAAAGAAAAGGACAGAAGATACTCAGGGTTTAAGAGACAGGATGGATTTGAACTGTCTTAAATCTTTCTGCTCCTTTGAGCCTCAGATTCATTCCAAGCAGGAGCTGGAGAGGTCAATGCTGGGGGGGCTCTCAGCTGCTCCCCACCCACACAGCCACCAGGAAAGTGCCACATTGTCCCAAGCTTTGGAGGAGACCAGGCAAAACCTGATCCAAGGGAAGCACTGCAGGACAGGGCTTGAGCTTGGCAGAGTCATAGACCCAGGAATGGTTTGGGTTGGAAAGGATCTCAAACCCCAGAGCCAGTGCCACCCCTGCCACGGGCAGGGACACCTGCCACTGTCCCTGGCTGCTCCAAACCCTGCCCAGCCTGGTCTTGGACATTTCCAGGGATGAGGCAAACACTTCCAGGGATGAGGCAGTCCTCACAGGGAGAAGATCCAGCAGGACAAGCTCCTGCAGGTTGTCTGCACAAAGCCCACAATAATAAAGTGATACTCCACACCGCAGCCCTTTTTCCATTTCACCCTTCACTGGATCATTTTATGCATCTATTCCCGTTGCTAATTCAAACTAATTAAAGTATAAAGTAGAATAATTTGTGCAATTTCAGAGCTCCCCTCAGCATATTGTGAGTTATGTTTCCTTGCTGTTGGTGCCCGATGTGAGTGATTTCCAGCCTCGCCAGCTCAGCACCCCAAACTCATCTGCTGAGGGGAGAAACCCTTCCAGGAACACGGGAATGGGGGAAGAGAGGAAGGTTAAAGAGGAACAGGAATCCAAATTTGCTTTTAAATTTCAGAGCTGAGCACTGAGTGTGACATTTCAGATCTCTCTTCTCTGCTGGGAACACGCTCTCTCCTTTTACAGACAGGAAATCCTGCAGCAAAGCCAGGACTCTGCAGAATCCCAAACCCAGCTTTGGACATCAGCATCACCCATGGAGCTGGATGAGGCTCTGGACAGCCTGGGATAGTGGAAGGTGTCCCTGTCCATGGCTTTAAGGTCCTTTTCAACCCAAAAAATTCTGGGAATCCATGGACTCAGCTTCTTTCAGGATGGAACAGGGGTGATAGCATCAAATCTGGAGGGCCATCAGAGCTGTCCCCAGCTCCTGAGGATGTCACACGTCCCTTCACAAACTCACAGTGCTGGGGAGCTGTGCCTGTGAAGGGAAATTCTAGAAATACTTCAGGACTGTGGTGGCTCGCCTGGAAATGAAACAATGGGCCTGTGGAAGAGGGGGAATTGGAAAGGGAAGCGAATGCCGAAGCAAACACATGGGAACCCTGTGGCTGCGACTGGCAGGGGAAGAAACAGCCCAAATACAAAGAAAAACCAAAGCAAAACAAACAAACTGCAGGCAGAGGCAGCCAGCACTTGAAAGGAACAACCACATGAGCAATGTCTGAAATATCCCTCATCCAGGAGAAACAAACCCACTGACCCCGAGCTCACACCGGAGCTCTCCGCCACTTCTTCCCGGAAAGTTTATTCTTCAAGGATTCCTTAACTCAAAGGCTTCTGCCCTGAGCTGCCCACATTTATTTTGTGTCTGGACAGACGTCCCAGCCGGCTGGGGGGAGGCACTGGGACCAGTTTGGCCACCAGCACGTGAGCCCCAGCAGCGCCAGGGCTCCGCAGGGCTGACAAATGTGCTGGCAGCAGGACAGCAGAGCAGCCAGCAGGTTATCCCACCTGGCTGGGCTGAGGCTTTTTGGTCAATTGATGGTAATTAACACATCCTCCTTGTCAGGGAGGTATTGCTAATGATCTCAGACAAGTTTTTAGCAGAATTTTTTAATTATTCCTCATTGAACACGAGGCTGGGAAGGGGAAAAAGGCGGGGTTGAGTCAGGAATTTTGGGAGGGTGGAAGAGAAGCAGGTGGTGATGGAGAGGAGCTGTGCAAACACCCCATGGGCACAGCCCTTCCTCCAGGGGATCCTGTCCCCATCTGAGCTCCCAGCTCATGGGCACAGGAGGAGCAGGTGGAGGAGCCCACGGGAGGCAGGATTTTGGGCACCTCTGGTGAGATTCAGCCGAGCCCTTTTCCCTGTGCCAAAGTTTGCTGAGATTATGTCCAGCTAACTGGCTGTTCAACTAGCAGATAATGTAGTTAAAAATTTAATCAGTTCATTTTTTTTTTCCCTCTTGATGACTCCAGACCCTTTTATCCACATCTCTTGCATTTTTTATCATGTTTTCTCAGTTCTTTTCAGGACACCATCAGTATTTACAGCCCTGCTACTCCAGGACTGATGGGCTCACCTGTTTTTCTCAGCCCTTGCTCCAATCCCCACCTCTCCTAAATCATCTGGGCAGCTCCTGTCTGCCTCCCCCTCCCTCAACATCCAGAAAGTTCAGTCCTGAGCAAAGCAGTTTGCACAGGACTGAAACCTCTGGGGGTTACAGGACAGGAGAATGCACAACAAATCATCCCTGGAGAGCTGCAGCTCCTGGCACAGGGGCACTTGCCAAGCAGATATTTCACTGCTCCCAGAACAGACTAAAAGACAATTTCTTTACCTAAAGCCACAGTGATGGATGTGGAGAGGGAGGGGGGGGAATTCAGTGGGTGGAAAAGCAACAGGTCTGGGAATAAATAAGGAGGGGCTGTGTCTGCTCCATCCCTGGAGAGTTCAAAGCCAGGCTTGGAGCACCCTGGGGTGGAAGCAGATGAGTTTTAAGGTTCCCCCCCAACCCAAAGCGTTCTGTGGTTCTCTGATTCTATCCAAGAACACAAAACTGTGCCCCCCAAAGCCAAGGTTCTCCTACAATGGGCACATCCAGCAGTCCCTGGAGCAGCTCAGCATCCCTCAGAGCTCTGCTGTGTTCATTGGGATTCACTGGGTGCTTCTGGCTTCTTCTCTCTACCTGGGCAATGCTGGGGTTCCCAGCCAGGGCAGGAGGCTGCTCTGATGAAAGCAGAGAGAAATCATCCCCCTGTGGCTGAATTAACCCCAGCGTGACCCCGGCCAGGCTGGGAGCAGCAGCGCTCCTGAGCCAATGGAAGGTGCAGGAATGGTGCAGGAATGGTGCAGGAATTGCACAGGAATTGTGCAGGAATGGTGCAGGAATTGCACAGGACTTACACAGGAATTGCACAGGAATGGTGAAGGAATTGTGCAGGAATGTTGCAGGAATTGCTCAGGAATTGTGCGGGATGTTCCTGGGAGGGGAATTTTGCATTTTCAGCACCCTGGGCAGGTGCCTGGTGAGGAAGGTGCCGCTTTTCCCCTCAGCATCTCACCCAGGAGCTTGACATGAGGGACACAAACAACCGAGGAATGACGAGCTGGGGAAAGAGTGGGAAATACAGGAGGGGAAATCCGTGATGGCACGGTTGTTTTCAGGCAGGGAAGAGGGACTGAGGGCAGAGGGAGCTCAGCATCAGCTCCTCTGCCACTGCTGCAGCTTCCAGGAGCCCCTGCCCCACAGCCAGGGCTGGGAAGGACCCTCCTGGGATGTTTTCCTCCCCTCTAACACAAGGATATTCCTCCCAGCGAGCATTTCCTGCCAGCATTTCGATCCTGCTGATTTAAATTCCCCGTCTGCAGCCCTTGATTAGGTGGTGAAATCTTTTGGAGCCGGCAATCCCTGCCCCGGGTTTGATTGAGCTCCTCTCACTCCCTGCTCAAAAATAGCCAAATTCCTTCTTCTGTCGAGAGCTGTGAAAAATCTTTGGCCCCAGTTTTGCTGATGGTTACATAATGCCCAGGCTGCAGCGTGCCCACCAGCCTGGCCAGGGTGGGTTGGGGGCACTGGGTGGACTGGGAGCACTGGGAGCTGAGGCAGAGCTGCTGCCCCAGGGAGCACAGGGGGTTTCTGCAGCCTCAGGGCTATCAGATCCCCCCTCATCCCACAGGCCTGATGGAATGGAAGCTTTCAGACCCTGAAAAAAACCCCAAAAACCCCAGTGCCTCGCTGACACCCATTAATTAATGTCCCAGCCCTGAATTACTGCTCCTGCCAGCCTCAGCCCTTCCCTCTGCAAGGAGGAAAGCAGAGAGGATTTTCTGCACGTGCAGGGGTTGTTGGGGTGGGCTCTGTGACAAAAGGGGAGTTTTTTAATCAGGGGGCTTTGGTGGCCCCCACATTTGTCATGCATTGCCATTAACCCCTCACGTGCTGTTAGATCTGGGTGCACCCCCACATCTCACCCGTGGCCAGTGAAGTAGCAACGTGACCAATTCCACTTCAATTTCTTTTTTTTTTGGGAGGGGGGCGGTTTTTTTGTTGTATTATTTTCTTTTTCTGGTAGAAACTGTTAGTTGAATTTGGCTGTGAAAAATGAGGCAGCTCACGCTGGGCAGAGGCTGAGAAGAGCCAAGGTCCCCTCGCTGTGGCCGTGCTGGTCCCCTCAACACTGACACACCACAGAATTTGGGGACAGGAAACAAAAACTGGGATTTTGGGGAGAGTAAATCTGCCAGCACCTGCCAGACCCACTGCTACACCCACCCTGGAAGCCCACAAAGCTCCTGCAATGCCACCCATCTCCATCTCCATCTTCTCCATCTCCATCATTTCCATCTCTATCCAGCTCTCCCCGAGCCTTGCTCAGCCTGTGGGCAGAAATGGGCTTTGTTTGCTCCACCAACACTGAGAAACAAATTCCTGCTTTAAATAGGGTCAGAACCACTTCTCTTTTCCACCCTCTGAGTGTTTGAAACCAGGTGCTGTAGGAAGGGAGCCTGAAAGAGCTCCTAATAACCACCCTTAAACCGAGTGGTTCAAGAACCACCAGTGCCTGGAAGCAAAGTTTCTTTATTCCTCTCTCCCCCGGAATTGGGCTGTGCAACTGTTGCTTCTGTGCTTTGTGGGAGTGAAATCAAATGTCAAATATTCAGCTTTGGAAGGAGTTGGCAGCCAGACATGAAAGGCTCAGGGAGAGCTCAAAAAAAAAAAAAAAAATTAAAAAAAAAGAGTGAGGGAAAAACTGGAGCAAAGCACAGACAGGGCTGGGACAGGAGCCAGGGGAGTGGGGAAGGGCTGTGCCTACAACCACAGCTCCAGAGCTGAGCAGGGAGAGGCTCTTTTCCCTGCATTTCAGCACAAAGCTGGTCCTGGCTGCTGCCTGCACAGAAGGGAGGTGGGCTCCATGCCCAGGAGCTCCCTCCTTTGTGGGAAGCATCCCTTCCCTCAGCACAGTCTGAGGGCTGCTCCCAGATCCCATCCCCGAGCCCAGAGGAGCTCAGGAGATGCCACCAGCTCTACTGGGGAGCACCTTGCCCAGCTGAGCTCCACAAAGCCCCACAAAGTCTGCAGAGCTGCTCTGACACTGTCCTGGCCTCTTTCTGTCTCAGCAGATCTCCAAATCCCCTGCTCTGGACAATCCTCCCCTCACGTTTCCGTGCAGCACATCCCTGCTAGGAACAGCTGCTTTCTGTGGCATTTTGCTGTGGCAGAATTTCGGTTTGTTCTCAATTTCCAGACTTCAGAGGCCTTTTTTTCTTTTTTTTTTTTGCTGTGTATTTTCAGTCCGTCTGAGGGCAGCTCCCACCATTTACAGCCTCAGCCCTCTGGAGCTGCTGGACCTCTCCCCTCCTCTCAGTGCTGACCCCTTTTCAATCATCAGCCTCCTTTACAGAGAACCCGAGGAAAAATACATTCTTGGCTGCACTTTGCTGAACTATCACATTGCCAGGATGGGGGCACTGGGGTCACAGGAGCTGACAAGATCCATATGCAGCAGATGCTGGGATTTTTGGGACCCAGAGCACGCATTGCTGCAAGGGCAGCAGGCAAATCCTGTGGCAAATCCTGCAAGGAATGAGAAGCAACAGCCCCCAGCTCCTGGAGCCTCCCCAAGGCAGAGCAGTGGCTGAAAATGGAATTAATGTTCCAGGAATATTCTATTATTTCCTAATTCTCTTCACATCTTTTTGTTTCACAATTAAGCAAATTAGTGCTTTGATGAATATTAAGATGCTCTTGCCTCATAAAAGATGAGTTAGAGGCGTTCCCCCTGGATTTTGTTCCTAATGAAAACAGTTCCTCGACTGTTTGAGATCCACACTGGGTCGTTTCCTCCCTGGTGGGAGTGTGGGCAGCACGTGGCTCCTGCACAAAGTGACCAAGCATTAACATTTGAATAAAATAATTCAATTGCAAAGTTTGCACAGATTCTCATTATTGCCATCTAATCCCAGCCCAAGCTGCCACGGGATCTGAAATTTGTGGCTGCCCATGAAATTGTCTGTCCCTGAGTGTCTCTAACAAGCACGAAATGTCTTCCTCAGCCTCAGGGATTCACTCACTCGAGGCTTTTAGCAGGGAGAAGACTTTGCCCTCTTCTAAAACATTTCTTCCCTGCTTTTAAACGACTTTATAACAAAGGAAAGGATTTCCCAATTTTTTTCTTTTCTGTAGGTCAGAAAACCAGTTCTGCTGGCTCTGGGAGGAGCTGGGAGCCCCCAGTGCAAGGTACAAACTGCTCTCTGCCTCCATCAGAACATCCCTGACCACACCAACACCTCCCTGCAGCATCCCAGAGCAGCGGGGAGGGAGGACAGGTGGAAAGCTGTCAGTGACTGGGGGGCTTCACTCCACACAGAACAATTGAACAGCACTCAGACACCTCCAGGTGCAGCCCCTCTCTCACACCCAGCACCCACGGGGCACCAACCCCATCCACCTGATCCCCCCAGGTGTGAGGAACAGCCAGGAAAACGCTCAGCAGAGTCAGTGAGCCCAGGAATCTGAGTGCTGGGTGTTCCAGTGCTTCTGTGCCTCAGAGAAGAACAGAAGGCCCCAGATTGTTGATACAGTTCTGGCTCCCCCAGCATCAGCCTCCCGTGGCCTGCCAGCCATCAATTCCCATCACAATCACTTGGGTTGATGCTTTTTCAGGGTGGGCAGCACCCCGGGGCAGGAGCAGAGCTGGCACAGAGCAGAGCAGGGTTAATGGGGCTCGGTTCCCCCTCTGTGCAGCAGCAGCACCCGCTGGCAACCCCTTCAAAGGGGCTGGTAAATAACCAAAGAAAGAGAGAAATACAGAGAGGAATAAAGCCACCACCAATTCAGCCATTTCAGGAAGGATTTGTTCACAGGAAAGGAGCTCAGGTCCTGGCAGGGGCTGCCCAGGGAGGTTTGGAATCCCCATCCCTGGAGGTGTCCAAGGAATGGTCAGTGCTCTGGGCTGGGCTGGGAGGTGGGGATTGGCCATGGAATCGATGATCCGGGGGGGATTTTCCAGCCTCAGGGATTCTGGATTCTGTGCTCAAGGATGCTCCCAGACAAACCCTTGCAGACCCTCAGCCTTGAGCCCTGGAATCTCTGCAGCTCAGGGCTGAGGCAGGAACAGTTCAAAGCCCCCAGCCAGCTCAGTTCCCATCCCTTCCAGCCAGAAACAAGCAGCTACAACTCTCCCCCAAAGCATTGATGCCAATCTGCACAGGGGCAGAAAAACCCGAGCTCCTCCTGGTGCCCCAACCTCTTATTGCCCATCCCAGCACCACGGGGCTGAGCTCTGTGCGCTCCAGAGCCCATTCCTGAGGGAAGGGAGCTGCGGGAATGGCTGGAGCAGGGCAGCAGGCACTCACCTGACGCTCAGACATGACGTACAGGTATTTGTGGTCCGTGGAGAAGGCCATGTCCCGCAGCACCGGGCTCCCATCCTTGAACACCGTCAGCACCTCGTACTGGATCCCACCCTGGGGAGGCCCATCCGCTCGGATCTGCAAGGAACAAACACGAGTCAGGGGTGGCCTCACAACAGCCAGATCCCAGCTTTAATTCAGGGGATGGTGGGGCGAGGAGAGGAGGAGAAAGTAGGAAAAAGAATTAATTCAAAAATCTCAGCTCCCCAGCTGGAGACAGAGCAGAGGTGGCACGTGGCAGCAGGAGCTGGAGCAAAGTTTCTCACTCCACTGGAACCGGTGTGGTTTTGCCAATCCAAGAGAATCAATGAGAGAGTTTTGTGGTTGCAAGGTGAGCACAGAGACTGCCAGTGAGCTGAGATTGACCACCCAGGGAGAAGGGAAATTGTAAACTTTTAAGATTCTCTCTAAAATAAGCTTGAAAGGAGACTACAAAACTCTACAGCCAACAGCAAAGCCAAGAGACTGCAGAGGTATTTTATAATTCTCTAGACACCTGGAGAATGACACTTGGACAATGTCCTGATGCTGAATTGTATCCCCATTTTTCTGTTTAGCTCAGAAATAAGTCTTGCACCTTTAAAACTGGATATGAGATTGAAGAAGAAGCGGTGGAGTGTCCGAGGTGGTTGTTTTCAAAACATAAGATAAAGAGTTTTCAGGTTTTTTTCCACACAGCCTGTGTTGTCTGTCTCTTGCTTTTTTGTTTTTGGCTAGCTGAAGCAAAGAAGTTCTCTGGACTGTAGAGTTGGTTTTTTCCCCCTTATGTGTGGAGAATGAGGGCATCGATCCCGCTACGTCTCCTGGAGCATCATCCGTGCTTCAAACCTGGAGATTCTGCTGCCTGCAGGACTCAGTGAGGCAGAGCCAGCCCAGCCCGCTCTGCTGAGCTCTGACAGCACCACCTGGTCCGATCAGTTTGGGCTCCGAGCATCTCTCCATCCCTCCATCCCTCCAAAAAAACTCCCTGCTCCCGCAGGAAAACCTGCCCGGGCCGTGACAAACTCCACCCGTGCCAGCAGCCGCTGCTGTTGAGGAAAGGCCCGAGTTAATAATTGATGGCCTCGGGGGCTGTGCGAGGGGAAGGGGGGAGGATAAACAAATTCTTGACGTTGTCTTCCCCACCAGGGTTGGAGGATCTGGAGAGCCGCGGGATGGCAACGCGCGATCTGCGGAGCTGGCAGAGCACAGAGCCCTGGATGCGCCGGGAATTGTTGGGAGTTGTCGGGAATGTGCCAGGAATTCTCGGGAATTGTCGGGAATGTGCCGGGATGTGTCGGGAATTGTCAGGAATGAGTTGGGAATTGTCGGGATGTGCCGAGAATTGTCGGGAATGTGCTGGGAGTGTGCCGGGAATTGTCGGGAATGTGCCGGAATGTGCCGGGATGCGCCAGGATGCGCCGGGATGTGCCTGCTGCCCATCCAGGAGAGGGAACACGGCCCTGGGAAAAACTCTTATCCCAGAGATTCCATCGGCTCCAGCCGCACGCCGGGCTGTGCTGCTCCAGCCCTTTTTGCTGCCCCGTTATTCCCTTCCTGGCTGGGAAAGGGAGCCAAAGGCAGGAAAAATCCCGAATCCTAAACCTTCGGAAGAGGCAGGATGGAGCACAGAAAGGGCTGGCTCTTTTTCTGGTTCATGTCCCCGGGAGGTAAGAGAGCAGGTTGTTAAGCATCTTATGATTTAGCTGAGAAATGAACCACCCCAGCTGGAAATACCAGGAGAGCTTCACACTCCGAGGGCAGAGATGCTCCCCTGCATCCTCCTCGGAACAAATCCTCCCCTTGGAAAGAGCCCCGGTGCCTCCTGCCATGTACAGACACGTTGAGTACACACAAATGCATTTATTTTCTGGATTTTTCTCTTTTCCCCTTTTCCTCCTGAGTGTTCAGGGCTATAAAAGAACATCAGGTGGGAATGTGAGTGGTCTGTTGAACATCCACAGTCAAGCACAGGAGCCTCTGGCAGGATTAAGCTGCCAGCCCAAGCCTGCCTCAAAAACCCTGAATTTTCAGAAAGCAAAATCCCCCCAAAAAGGCAGAAGGTCAAATCCTGCTTTAATTCCACCTGTGAGCATTAGGCTCATCACAGCCCCCGTGAAATACCAAGAATTAGAGGCAGAGTCACACCGGTATGAGCCCAGTGCCTTACTGGGTACTGCTCCCTGAGTCACCCACGCTGCTTTGGGAGCCACCAGGGACAGAGGGACAAAAAGCACCTGAGGAACAGACAGCAGGAACGCTGGGCTGACAGGGATCCACAGCCACCACCACGAAAACGCCTGATTAATGGCCAGACGGGAATGGAAGCGCCGGACATGAAGGATCAGCAGCCTTTGTGAAAAACAACTGTTTTCCAGAGTTCCCTCAGGGCACCGGCAGCTCGTTAAATTGAGCTTCTTTCGAGTAATGAGGTCAGACAGGGCTAATAAAGAGAGATACCACTGGACAAGCCTGGTGCAGACCGATTCCAACTGGGAATTGCAGCTCTGGGTTGGAGACGGCGCCGAGTGCCCGATGGCTCCTCCAGTCTGGATGAGGGCTGGGGGTGTGCCTGTAATGGGATCCTGGGACAAAACACGGGGTGCTGACTGCTGCCTGCACCCTCCTGCCCCCACGAAGGCCAGGGAGCAGCCCTGGGGCTCTGGGGGAGTCTGTCACAGTGAAGAGGCTCAGGGTACAGGGTCAGCAGAGCCCCCCTGCCCCCTCCCTGGGTGGGTGTTAAACCCCCAGAGCCCCCAGAACCCCCAGAGCCCCCTGCCCACAGCCCAGGGCTGAGAGGCACCCACGGACACCAGGATGCTCCGCTGCATCTCTTGCTCAGGGCTCGGTTTCCATGGCAACAAATGATGATGTCAGAGAAGAGCGATGATTCCTGTGGCCGAGGAAGAAGAAAGGGATCATCTCACACAGCAGGAAGCTTCTTGTTGACGTTTGGAGAGGGAAATAATTCCTTTCCTCACGTTTGGGTGCCCTCCCGGGGCCAGGCAGTTCCTGAGCTGTCCCTGGAGCAGCGGTGTGGGACCAACCCTGCACATCCAGGCTTATCCCAAATCCAGAGCTCATCCGAAATCCAGGGCTCGTCCAAAATCCAGGGCTCATCCTGAATCCAGAGCTCATTCCGAATGCAGGGCTCATCCCAAATCCAGGGCTTGTCCTGGCACAGAGATGGGGGAGAGGGGAGCAGAGGGATGGGCTGGGCTGGGCTCCATGGTCCTGCTTGGTTCTGTCCCCTCACTGTCCCCTGTTTCCTCTCCTGGCAGGATGACGGACATGGGAAGGGTTCAGAGGAGCACAGAGGGAAGCAGGATTGGGATGGGAGAGGTATCTCAGCGAGCTGGAAACCGGGATCAGGGGGACAGCAGATCCCAGGAGGACACAGCACAGGCTGCCACACTCAGACATGAGCCCCAGGAGCTGCCTGGGCCACATCCAGCCCTTCCCTCCTGCTGGATGTTTACAGATCTCTCCTGAGAAGTGCCTAATGACATAATCTGCAAATCCAAACTCATCCCTGGCTTGCCCTTCATGGAGGAGTGGGGTGTGCTGGGTGCAGGGAGCTGCAGCCCTGCAGAGCTGGGCTCACACTGAGCTCCCTAATACCCCCACAATGCAGCTGCAGGCTAAGCTGGGCTTTATCACCAGAGATTAGCAAAATACCACATTGTGCCACCGGGATGTCGCAGTGTAGGAGCCACTCAAGGGTCTAATCTGACATGAAGCTCCACCACACCTCTTGTAGGAAAGTTCCCCTCAGGTGTTCTGCCAGAGGTAGGAGATCTCTGCTTTCCCTTCCAGTCCTTCCCAGCAGGCTCCCATTAGAAGACATCAAATCTCTTTGTAGGAACTTTCCATGATTAAATTACCTGTCTGTTTTCATTACGGGTGTTTCCACCAGGCTGACTCATGATGGAATTCCTGATGCCAGAAAAAACAGCTGAATAAGTCCACGCATGAGGGGACTGATTCCCCACCCTGGATCCTGCAGCAAGGCCACCCATTAACTCCTCGAGAGCTGTAGCTTCCCCCCACATCTGCAGGTACCTGATGGATCCCAAAGCACTTTGGGCTTCCATGTGGAAAGAGCCAGGGAGGCAATGGAAGGGCTCCCGAGAGGATTCCCAGGGCCAGGAGCAGCAGGCACTGCCTGGACTTGCTCATTTTTGTAATGGCAATGAAGTGAAAAGCTGGGCCTGCGTGATACTCCTGGTCCTGCATCCTCTGACACCCACAGCAACATCCAGGAGGGGAGAATCCAGAACTGGAACTGCAAATTATGACCCAAAATGTTTCCAAGGGCCCTTCAGGCCCTCTGTGAAATTCTGGGAGTAAAGAAACCCCCCAGACTCCCTTGATGCTGACATCTGGGTTGGATTTCCAGGTCCTTACTAAACCCAGAGGAGTGGGGGGATTTCTGGGGCTCATTCAGCCCCACATCTAGGATCTGAAATTTGCTAGTGCAGCTGTGCCAGGGCCCCAGGCCCCAGCAGGATCCCTCATCCATGGGAGAAGCACAGCCCTGAAAAACTTTCCCTCCCGCAGGCAGGAACCCCAAGAGAGAAAACTGGGCTCTTTGTGGGAAGCCTTCCCCTCGGAATTCAAATGAAATAATAATCCCATTAAGTATCTTTCCTTTAAATCATAGATGTGTCCAGAGAAAGTTAATGACAAACCCTACATGCACATTCAATTCAAATCAGCATATCCAATTAACTTCACTACCTGCAGGCTCCCTCATCTCCCAGTCTCTTTCTCTCCTGTCACATTTTCTTTATGCATTTCTCCCAAATTAGGACGGAATGGGTCTGTCACAGTGGGCATCACCTTTGTCTTTGCCCCAAAGCCTCGATGGATGGGTTCCCTGCAGGAACTCATGGTGCTGTCAGGAGAAGTGGTTGGGAGCAAAGCAGCTCCTGGAGACCAGCTCTGGTCCCTGAGGGAGGAGAAAATCCATCCTTTCCCAAGTTACACTGTCCAACTAAACATTAAATACTCTCACTAATCACTGCTGGGGTTGTCTTTGCAAAACCCTGGAGAGAAAGTCCGCACAAAGTCTGGATTTCAGGTTCCTGGCACTTTGGTGGGACCATCCCAACCCAGCTTCCCTCTGTCCTCCAGGAGGGACACACAGGTCCCCTCTCACTGGGAGCCTGCCTTTCCCCATGGGGTAAATTGCCCTTGGCTCAGACAATTCCTCCCTTCCAGGATCTGCAGGCTCTCCTGGCTGTGCAGCTGGATGCTTTACTCCTTGGAAAGGGATTATTCCTTGGAAAGGTATGGGCAGAGAGGAGCAGGTGTGGGGGCAGCTCTGAGCACCTGGGCAGGGTGGGCTCCAGTCCCTGCTCAGCCTCCCTGCCCCACATTATTTACAGATCTGAGGGCTCAGGGAATCCAGTCCTGATGTCAGAAATATCTCTGTGTGTGTTTCTTGCACACCCACTCGTGCTCCCCAGCCTTTCTGTCAGCTGGGCCTCCAAAGGCACAGCCTGGGAAGCTGCAGCTCCCCAGAGGAGCCAGGAGGCAGAGGAGGTTCTGGGGGGGCTCTGAGAGCCCCCCAGGCTGTGGGGGGAGCGGGGCTGTGTCTGCAGTGCTGCACCCACACACTGCTGCTGACACAGCAAACAAACAGACAATCAAGCAATCAAACAAACCAACAAACCCAAATTAACCCGTGCCTCCTGCATCTCCAGGGCCAGGGGTGGGTGGCTGCTCCCCCAGGGAAGGTTCCTGCAAGTGGCTGCAGCCTGCCCAGGCTGAAACAGAGACCTGAACACTCAATCTTAGCTCTTCTGAGTGTGAGCGCACCTCCAGGGAAGGCCAGAGAGGTTTTGAAACACGAAACAAATTAAAAACCACAGTTCCTTCCTTGTTAAAGCTCAAACCACACTCAACAGGCTGTTGCAGCAAATAAATTCTGGATGTCTCGTCCCTGGAGGTGTCCAAAGCCAGGTTGGACAGGGCTTGGAACACCCTGGGATAGTGGGAAGTGTCCCAGCCCATGGAACAAGATGAGCTTTAAGGTCCCTCCAGCCCAAACCACTCTGTGACCCCGTGATCTGGTTCTGTGCCCTGGCTAAGGACCCCCAGCTGCCACACCAAGGTCAAGGCACAGCTTTGGGGTGCAGCCACAATGTTGGATCTGCCAGAGGAAGAGATTCCATGAACATCTCTTCCATGAACACACAGTTCTTCCCATTCCCATGAGGAAAGAGTTTGGGAGAAGGGTCCCTTGCTGCCTTTCTGCAGGGTTCTGCAGGGGAAAGGAGTCAACTGCTGGGGTGAAGCAGCAGCTCAGGTATCCTGGCAGGACAAACCCTTAAGAGAAATTGCCAGTGGAGAGGATCTTTCCTTCTCCAGGTCTTTATTTCCTTCTCCCATCCTTCTGCTCCCTCCACCCTTGTGCAGAGCCAATCCTGCAGGATGAAGCAGAGGCACCATGCAGAGCCTAATCAGCAGCACCATGTCTTTAATTTATTACTGCATGAGAGGCTCGTTTAGAACAAAGCTGCCAGTTCGGGAGATCATTCCTTGAAAAGACTTTTTATTTGAAAAGCTGTCAGCTCACACCTTGTCACAGCCTTACTTGCAGCAGCAGAACTTTAATAACATGCCACCTCATGCAAATGAGCTGCTAATTAATTAAGTAGTATTCTTCCGGGGATGGATTCATTAGAATGAAATTTGGGCTGGTGAGGTTGGATTGCTTTGGATGGTGCTTTAAATCAGCGGCATTGTCTTTTCCTGGAGGCCCAGCTCTCCCTCCCATCCAGAGGGAAGCTCCTTCCCATTCTGTGCCCCCAGGAAGGCTCTGCACACCCCGGTGCTGGAACCAACCCCTGCAAGGCACAGACCAGCCCCAAATCAGCTAAAACCAGCAGTGAGATGTAGAGAATGATGGATGAGGTACCCAAAAGATTTTCTTCCATAGTGCTGAGGAAATCCAGTGCAGGAGAGGGCTCAGTACAAAAGCAGGAGGCAAAGACTGTTAATCTGGGGGGCTCCAGGGACCAGGGGGTGCTGAGAAAGAGCAGGGCTGCTTTCTTTTGGAGCACTTGTTGCAGAGAGACAATTGCTGAGGCTCCAGGGCCAGCAGCCTTGCACCTTCCAGCAGCATCAAACACAACCCTCCAAAGGTGGGAACACTCAGGGTCCTGGGGGTTTCCTTCCCAAAAGGAGGAGAGCTCAGGGCACAAACCCTGTTCTTTCTAATCTGTCCCCAGTGAAAAGCCCCAGGCAGCAGGGATGTCCTCTGCCTCTGTTCAGCAGTAATCCCCTTTTCACCCTCCTGTCTGATTGCTGAGGAGGTGTCTCGGTGCTTCTCTGGGCACTGGCAGTCATTGTTAACAGCACTGCTCTGCTGCAGGCTTTGCATTTTGGCACCGAGCAGGGAAAGCATCAAAGGGATGAAGCTTTGGCCTCCCAGAGGCAGGAACGAGGTGGGTGTTGCTGTGCCACAGGCTCTGCACGCTGCTTCTCAGCCTCTGCCATCCTCTCCCTGCTCCTGCTGCTCTCTGCAGCCTCAGTCCAGCTCCTGCCCTTCCAGCTGGGGGGCAAATGAAAGCACAGGAGAGCAAAGAGTGGCTCAGCTCCAGGAGCAGGCAGAGAGGGGTTTTTACTCCTAAAGCATCCTGTTCTCTGTGGCCCTGGCCCCTTGGGCAGGGGTGCAGTGCAGGGTGAACACACCCCAGGCTGCCCTTCAGCCCCCTGGGTCACTCCCTGACTTTTCCCACTCTTTGCCCTCCTTCTCCCCTTTGCCCTGACCCAAAGCTGGGCTCGCTGTTAGCAGGAACCCAAAGGGACACGTGAACCAGGGCAGAAATCCACAACTAACTGGCTCTGCCTGCATGAATTAGGGAGGGAGGTGTTGTGAGTGGCATTTGGGGAGTGAATAACAGCCCAAGTGAAGCAAAACAGAGCTGAGAGCTGAGCCTCAGCCTCTGTGATCGACAGAAAACATGAGAGCAAGCCCAGAGCTGGTGTTATTCTGGCGTTATTTAGGGCGAGGGAGGTACCAGGTATCTGCTTGTCACAAACCATTTGTAGCTCTTGCCCAAAGCCCCCAAAATAGCCCTGCATCTGTGTTATCTGTCCACACCTCACCTGTGCCCTTCCAGCTGAATAATCCTGCACAGCTCCGTGTCAGGCTCTCTCTTTCCCCACCAACATCCTCCTCCAGCACTGCATTTCACAGCTGAAGGGATTGGTCTTGCTTAGTTTGCTTTGTTGACCTTGAGTGGCCATGTAAAATGGCATCAAAAGCCACTTAGACAAGACTGTCTAATGTGAAGTTTGCTCTAAACGAGCTCCAGTGAGTCGTGATTCTCCCCAAGGAGGAAAAAACTAAATGACTGTCAAAAATTGCCACACAAAAAACCTTGTTTCTCCAAAGCCACAGATTCCAGCTGATCAGGTGGGAGCCACGGAGTTCCTCAGGAAATATTATTCTCTTTCCTTTTTGAAAACATCGTGTAAGTAATATGTTTCAAATGGCTTCGATTTCCTGCCCAGCACCTCCCGGGAATGCTGGAACATGAGCCAAACTCTGAACTGCCGAAGGCCAAAACCCAGAAGGAAATAAGAGAATCTAAATTTTATTGTCTTTGGGGTTTATAAACCTGTGGATAAATCCTGCCTGGTGGTTCTGCATTGCTCTAGGTCAGGCAGGAGCGATCAGGTGAACAAGAAGGCCGTGCATATTTTTGGTTTCACTTGTGCACGCAGAGCCAGTCATGTGTTACTGATCAGATCTAACCTTGCTCGGGCAGGGGATGTGAGAAAATTACAGAGTGCTCAGCTGAGCTCAAATCCCGGGAAATGAGTCTCTCCCACATGGCTGCTGCTCCCCCAGGTCACTCCTGCAGGTGGGAAGGGGAATTTCCTGGGGCAGGGAGTCTGTCCCCAGCCTGTCCCTGACTGTGCTGCCTGGTCACAGCCGGGTTTGGCCGCAGGAGCAGCCCTGCAGTGAGGTCGTGTGAGGACACAGAGCCCTGGCCAAGCTGGCACTGCCCCATGGCTCCCCCCAGCTCCCCCCTGCCCCTGCAGCCTGGCTGGGCTGTGGGCAAGCTCAGAGCAGGGACAGGCTCCGTGTTTGGGGCTGCTCCATCACAAATGTGTCTCCTGCAGGAAGGCAGCACGCAGGACCAACAGGGCTGGCTGGGGCCCAGGGACATTTGCTGGTACATTCCCTGTCCTGGAAGCATTAAAGGCTCCTGGTGGGAGGCTCTACAATATAAATCTATGGGGCTGAATCTTTCCCTGTCTGCTCATTCATGCCCCCATCTCCATCAGACAGAGGTTTGAGGTAGCTTGGGCTCCTGGTGTGTGAGGAAAGCTCCTCCTGCCCCTCTGAGCTGCTTCCCCAGTGCTATTCTGAGGCAGATCAAGGATAAAAATAAAAATAAAAAGCAAAATCTCTTCCATTTCCACACTGTAACTCCCTAAGCTTTCAGCACATGCCCTTTCCAGCATCTCAGAATTAATCAGCAGATAAGCTGATGAACTGGCTCTGAATAATCTGGGGATACAACACGCAGAACGCTGCTCAGCATGGCCTTGAACGCAGTGGGGTTTGCTGGGCTGGGCTCAGAGCACACGTCTGTCCCTGTCCCCCTGTCCCTGTCCCCCTGTCCCTGTGGATCCCTGCCCTGGGAGGGTTGGAGCTGCAGCTCCCCACAGCTGGGCCAGCACATGCTGCTCTGCATCAGGCAGGGAGGAAGGGGGGCAGGATTTGGAGCTGGTCCTCAAATACCCAAATTCAGAGTTTAATTTCAGCTTCAGCTGGGGGAGGAGAGGCATCTACAGGGCTTGGTGCTCTGTCTGTAACTCTGAAACAGTCAGGACTCAGGGCTGAAGCACTGTGAAATTCCCTGTGGAGCAGCCACAGCCCTGTCCTGTCCTGGCAGAGCGGACACAGAGCTTCCCTCTTCCCCCCATTCCCAGGGAAAACATTTCCCAAAGAGCTGAGAGGATGTGCCCCAGGCCTTGCTGCCTGTGCTGCCCTTGGTGGCAGTCCCAGGGTCACTTCACTGATGCCACAGCTCTTCGTTGGTGGCCACGGGTGCCACTGGCACAGGGACACAAGGGCAGATGGAGCAACAACACAGGCCAAGCACACCCGTGATGTCAGACACCCCCAGACCAGGAGTGGAGAGGGGAAAAGGGGCTGTGTCTGCAGGACTGGAGCTGAAAATGGGTTTGGAACACAAATCTGAAGGCCCTGACCCAGCGGGACACAGCAGCCTGTACCTGGCTTCGTGCTGAAATGTTTTCCTTGTCGTTCCTGAGCAGAGCAGGAGATGGAAGGGAGCTGCCCCAGAGCTGTCAAACCCCACAGGAGCAGGACACGGGCAGCTCTGCCCCGGGCCCTGCTTTGGCTCTCCAGCAGCCAGCAAAAATAATCCCTGCTCACACCCACGGCCCCAAAATCAGCAGCAGGAGATCAGGGCTCTGGCTGGGTGCAGGGATGGGAGAGACACAGCTCCAGCACATTCCTGCTCTCGCTCCCATAATTGACCTGTAGATAAACACATGGCTTCCGCCTTAATCCCCTGCAGCCTCATGAACATCAGCCGCGCTAAATTTTTCATGTAATTAAGAGAAAAACCCTAATCCAGTGTAATTAGCTCCCTGATTGCCAACGTCAGGCAGCAAAGCAGTGTTTGAACAGCAATTCAGGTCTAGCTGGTTAGGCAAATACTGCGTGTGTGGTTCAGTAATTCAACACTGGAACAACTCCCCCAGTGCTGTCCTCACGGGCTGCTTCCCTAAACAGCTCCAAGTGCTTTCCTTGCTGCAAGAGGCCTCATCTCTCCCCCAAACTGCTGTTCCAGCCAGCTCCAGTTACATCCCCGAGGGGCTGGGCACCAAGCAAAGCCAGCAGTTCAGCCAGAACCGCCTCTCTGCTGCTGTTGGAGTGGTCCCCCCTCCCCATCTGCAGCCAGCAGCCATCACACCCGGATTTTGGGACAGCACCACCCCTGCCTGCCTAAATCCAGCATCTGAGAGTCACAACTGAGACCCTGATGGAGAAACAATTTCCTCGTGAGGGATGCTCAGCATCAACACCACAACCTGACGGAGCTGGAGGCGACCACACCTACGAGGGGTTTTATGGTGCAGATGAAAATTTATCCCAGCTCCCCAGCCCTTATGGTTTGCAGTGATATTTTTCTCTTTCATTCATATACATGAAGGCAAAATTCTAGGAGTGAAATGTTCGAATTTTGGGAAGGGGAAGCAGATGGGAGAGGAACAGAGAACGTGGATGTGTGTGCCAACAGGGAGGCAGAGAAACCAAGAAAGCACAGAGAGAAGACACCTTCAATTAACCATTTCATTCATCCCCAGTAACGAGGAGCTGAGCTGCTGAAGCCACTGCCAAATATTTCTGTTTTCTTCCTAAAATTCACCTGTGACAAACTACAGACCCCTCCAGCTCTCAGTAGTCACACCTTCATCTTCAGACTCAATACCAGCCTCCTGAAACACAGGTTTGGAAGTGATATTATTGTAGGAGTATTTGCTGCAGTGTCTCAAGGAGGATTTTATTCCTCATCTTAGGCAGTGTCACAAAGGGTTTTTCTGCTTTTGGAAAAAGGTCTCGGTCTCTGTTTTGGCAGTTCTGGTCGCTGCTGCTGTAGGGGCTGAGTTTTTGTGCCTGGAAGACTGCAGACCCCCAAACCCAGCCTCCCGTGTGTGAAGAGCAAGCTAAGAACCATCCCACAGCCCCAGCCTTGCAACCTGAACCCCTACAGCACACTGATTTCCCTGCTGGGGCAGGTCAGAGCCAGCCCTGGGTGTCTGTGCAGCTCTAACTCTCACTTCTGGCAGAGGCTGTGCCTGGACTCCCCTTTGGGCTCCAGGCTCTGGTCCCAGCCCTGCTCCTCTGTCCCCTCCTCATCCCTCCACCCCAGGAGCAGAGCAGGCTGCTCCTTTGTAGCAAAGCCAGGGAGATTTCTTTAGACAAAAATGAGTGAAAGTTTATCAATTCAAAGCTCCTTTTAAAGAGAAGCCCCTGAGGACAGCGAGCCCAGATGCTTGCTGGCCTTGCTAAGCCAACTCCTGCTCCTGCCTGCCTTTGGACACAGGCTGTGCTCCACGGACAGCACTGGGGGAGAACCAGGCTGGGGCAGAGCCTCCTGCCTGGATGGCAGCACATCAAGATGGATTTCAGCAGCAGCAGCAGAGATCTGGCACAGCTTGGTGCTCTGCCATCGTTCCCTTTGCTCAGAGACAGCACTTCCAGCCAAAATCCAGCCTTGTCCCTCAAGGCCTCACAGAGGAGCTGCTCAGAGCCCACCCCACAGTTCCTGGGGACCCTGTTCCCTGAGGCAAGGCTGGAATTCCATGTTTCCTTCCTCCTCGCTCTGGCTCAGGGGGTGGGAAGCTGCAGGCAAATCCCAAGTTGCAGTTCCAGCCCCGCAGGCAGGTGCTGTGCTCTGCCCAGGGACAGGAGATCCCACCTGGGCACTGTGGCTGTCACTGGGTGGAGTTCTGCTGTCTCCCAGGAATTGTTGCAGCTTTGGGGATATTCCTCCTGCCCACCCACCCAGGATCGAGTGCCCCTGACAGGTGAGTCTGTGCTGGCTGCTCTGTGCTGTCTTTGCCTTAATTCCAGCACAAATTCCTCTCTCCATCTCCCATGCCTGCCCACAGCCAGGCATCCTAAGGCTCCATGGGGAGCTGTTGAGGTGATGAAAGGAGCTGGAGGCAGCTCTGTAGGGGCTGGATACTTTTTTTTTCCCCCCTCTTTTGCCCATTTCTCATCCATCAATGCACAACTGGGAGAGAAACCCCAGACTGGTCAGACTGGGAGCTGGGTCTGATGCACTGGGGATGTGCAGCAGCATCCCAGAGATGTCTGCTGCTGGCTCTCAGGTGACAAAGCTCCTCAGTGAACTGGGGGTGTTCTCAGCCTCTCTTTCACCAGGAGATGGTGGAAATGTCTCCAGCCAGGCCCAGGAATTTCAGGACTTTTGGCATTCCCACTAATGAGCGCTGGCAGGAGATTTGCAGCCAGTCAGGGAGGTATCAGGGGTGCTGAAAGGAGCAGAGGGAGGTGTTGGGAGGAAAGGGAGCTGCTCACAGTCACCTCCAGACAGCTTTGAAGTGACCTGAGGGACACCACCGGGGCCTGAGGCTCCTGTTTTCCATCCCCTGCCCCCAGAAGCTGCAGCTCTAACAAGGGAAGTTGTTTGAATTGCTCTCACTAAAAGGAGACCAGGTATCAAATGTTCCTAAAGCTTTTATAACAAGAGCTATAAACTGAGCCAAGGCTCACAACTGATATGAAAAGTTGCCTTCCAGGACAGATTTTTCCAGTGAGGGAGTTCTGGCAGCCACAGCAGCCTCTGTGCACGAGGCCACTGCTCAATGTCAGAGGAGCTGAGCTCCTTCTTGCCTTTCTCTTCCCATTGCTCCAGAACCCACACAGCTCACCCCCCCAATCCACATCCACACATCTGCGGAGTGTAATCTGCTAATGATTCCAGGCCTCATGCTTTGTCACTGTCATGATTTATTGCTTGTGTCACGGTTTGCACTCAGCTGTGAAGAAATCTTGCCATGACCTAAAACCACGAGACTCCAATTTTCCTGGTGTCCAACCCACCAGGTATTCCTCTGTCTCTTCCTGCAGTTTGTGTTTCCAGAGCCTGCCTGGGAGCCTGGCCCTGCTCTCAGCATCTGGAGTGCTGAGGTTTGTGCTGTCACCAGCAGCCGCCAAAGCCCCTGCTCCCGAGAGGTTCTGTGCCTTGAAAATTTATTCTAAAGCAGCTTCAAACCCTCCAGTTTTCATTATTAATACAACTCCTTTCATCAGAGTCCACTCATCTTTTTGCTTTCTATTTCTGTCTCTACCCTTTCATTGTTTCCCTGGTGCTTCCATGGGAATGGCACCGAGACCCCGACCCAGCGGCTGCAGCAGCAGGAATTTATTCCATCAAAGCTTCTTCCTCGAATCAAGGGTTTGTTGTGGGGTTTTTCCTCCCCACCCCCCCCCCCCCCCCCCGTCTTCGTTTTAATTCCATCTGTATTTAATCCCAGACAAACACAAACAACAATCTCAGCTCCCTAAGGCCATCGCTTTCTAAATCAGTTACAGCCAACTCCAATTAGCAGGCAGGCAACGAGCAGCTCCGTACGCTCCTGGATCTTTGGGAACGAGCCAGCCCAGAAGGTCCTTTTCCCCAGACTGTCCCTTTTTTCCTTCTGAAGGACTTGCACCATCATTAGAGTCACAGGCTCTGCAAGATAAAACACCCTCCCCTTTGCTTCTGCCACTGCAGGGATGATGTTCCATGGCCTCATTAATGCTGTTTGTGGCTCTGTGCTCCAGCACCTGAGTCTACCTGCAGGCTTTGATTTATAAGAGGATCCCAAAGGCTCTACAAGTGCTGAAGAGAGACTTTATCGGTCACTTTAGCTTCCCTCTTAGCCTGCACTTGAAACTGCTTCTTAACAGCCTCTCTAAGCTGGGTTGAGGAGAGGCAGCAGTGCCAGCTCCTGCCAGGCACAAACCTGTCCCTCCTCAGGGCATGAGAGGGTCTCAGAGATACCCTGGGGAAGCTTCTCCCTTCTCAGGGCATGACAGAATCTCCTGGAATTACCCTGGGGGAGAAGCCACCAGCCCTCAGAGGAACTGCCCACATTCAACAGAGGAGCAGCTCATGGAATTATTTGGTTGAACCTGACTGTCCGTTCACCAGCCTCAGGTTGTTTTGGTGGGAATTCTCCGATCCTGCAGGCTGGTGGGATTTTCCTGGCATTATCCAGACACGCACTTGTTGTTTAGGGCTCAGAGCTGGTGGTGTCCCCTGCTCTGACAGGCTGGGCTGCTCCCCCTCACTGGGTGTCTGGAGGGTTCTGAGGGCACTGGTGGAGCTCAGTCCTTGGTCCCCTGGCTGAAGGGACATGTCCAGGCTGGGCACACTCACACTGTCCCCCCCCCAGCCATCCCTCCCTGCATTAGGGAGCTATTTCAGGCAATGATTTCAGATGAAAATCTGTATTTTATTAATTATGGGTCTACTTTGCTGCTGGGCTCTTTAATGTGTTTTCCAGCTGTATCAATCCCATCCACAAAGGGAACCATTAAACCCAGCAGCCTGGAGCGTGTCACATCCCTGCTGGGACACATCTGTCACCAGGGTTAGCCTGGGGCTGGGGGCCATGGCCAAAGCTGCTGTACCCCCTCCCCTGTGGAACTCAGAATCAGTCAGGCTGCAAAAGCCCACCAAGATCATCAAGCCCAACCTTCAACCAGCACCACCATGCCCACCAAACCACGTCACGGTGCCACCTCTACTCCTTTTGGGAACACTCCCAGGGATGGTGACTCCACCACTTCCCTGGGGAGCTGTTCCAATGTCCGACCACGCTTCCAGTGAAGGAATTTTTCCCAATATCCAACATATCCAGTGTCTCCCTAGCAAGGGCCACTGTGGCAGTGGAGGGGAGGGTGTGCCCTGGCCAGGCCAGGTCCATCTGGAGACGCTGCCACGCTTCTCTCTCAGTCCCTCTGACTGGCAGGGAATGCACAGAGCCAGATCCGGCTCTGCTGGGCTCCAGCGTGCTGCCAGCAGATGTCAAAGGGACAGATGAGGGTGGCAGAGAAAATCCCTTGCATTGCTGCAAACCCTTTCTCCAGCCACATTTCCCCAGCTCAGCGCCCAGGCCCTCTCTGAGCCGACGATCCCGTGGTTTCTCCGCTCCTCTCCCGTTGCATGCACACACCTCCCCAGCAGCCAACAAAAGGATTTCCCCCCTTCACTCCTTTTCCTGCCACGCAGGGATATCAGAAAGAGCAGCGTGTGAGGGCAGACGGATTTATCCACCTGCCCTACCTGGCAAAACTGATTGGGTTTGACAGACGTGCCGGGATGTGCCGGCGCATTAACGACCAGTTTAGCATGGAAACGAGCAGAGCAGTGCTCCTCACAGATGTTAGGAGGAGAAGTTTATCTAAAGCATATTTTATGGCTGTGCAGAATGTATTAGATCAGCAGCCTCAAGAAAAATCACTACAGGCTCCTTCCCTAACAAATACGCACACATTTTTAAAATCAAATAAAACAAAACCTCCCCCGAACAAAGCGTGACACGTTTTACAAACCAAATTCTTCGCTGCTGAGGTGACTTCAGCTCTTGAGTGAGGACTAAAAAGATCCCCAGGAAGGAGAAAGGGGTGAGAAGCACCCAGTTCAGCCCCACACAACCCATCCCTGCGGATCAGTCATCCCCAGGACCTGCCTTCCCCCTCCAAGCAAGTGATTTAAGTCTTTATTTTAGAGAGATCTCGAGACAGAGCAGCATTAATGGGCTCCACTGTCTGCAAAGTGCTCGTGCTTAGATACCCGCAAAGCTGAGCAAGAGAGGCACCAGGCTAAAAAATGTTCCCTCTCAAGCAAAACAGACTCGCACTTGGATTGCACAGAAATTAAAGCAACAAAAGGTCTCTGAAGCCAATTGCCATCTAACTGAGAAACAGGCTCGTCACTTTGTACACCCATCTGGCAAGGACATACTTTCCATTTCAGCAAGTGCGAGAATGGGTGGACAGCGAGGGGAATGTGAAAACAGCAAAGAAAGGAGAAGAATGCAAACCTGCGGGACAACACTGCTGCCCTGTTATGAATACTGTACTCTATTCATATGAAAATCCATACGGCTGCTACTGTTGCATGCACTCTTCTTACACAGCATGAAATTAAAATTCCTCCTCAGTCTCACATTGCCAGCACTACAGAGCAGCTCCAGAGCAGGCGAGCAGACAATTTATCCTTTGGCTTCTTCAGCTTCTTGTGCTGGGATTGGAAGCCAGTGGGGTGAGGGAGACGAGTCCATTGCCCACGGTGACAAATTCTGCTTCCCAAACAAATCCCAGAGAAATTTTGCTGGCCTGGAGTCTGACTGTTGGTGCTCCTTTCCCAGTGCAGTTTCACATGCGTAATTCCCCCAGGCCCCCCCTGCCACTTCCCTTCTTATCTTCCCAGAACAAACTCAACGTGCAGGGCTAATTTCAAGGAGTGTTTCATCCAGAGTCCAGCCAAATGTCGGTGGATCTGCTGGAAATGCAAATTGAGACAATCATGCAAAAGAGGAGGGCTCATGGATTGTGCAGGAGGGCAACAGAAGGCAAATAAAAGCTGACAGGGAGAGGGAGCGGGGAGCAAATCTCCTGTCTCAAGCTGTTGATCATTTGCACAAATACCCTTCGAGCAGCAAAGACAGATTCCCCAAAGTGCCCAAATCCCATTGATTATCTCTGCTAAACTGTCTGCGTGCCTCCAAACCCCACCTATCTCCAAGCTCCTAAACCATCATTTCACTCCCACCATTCCCACACACTCCACGGGGTGTAAATGACAGGGAAGAGATGGAGAAGGGATCTGGAGCAGAACTGAGGAGCCTGGGAGGGCTTTTTTTTGTGGTTTCCCAAATTCCAAAGAGCCATTGAGTTGTCAAAAGCAATTGCAGCTCTCACAGAAAGTGTTTTATTTTGTGCTTTTGAGAAAGTCGGGATAACTGTGAGATCATCTGGGGACAAAGTGAGGGGAAGATGCTGGAGACGAGAACTTGATTAGCTCAAGCCCAGCCACAAGATTTTTTTCAGATACAAGCAAATTTGTTTGAAGGTTTGCTCATTATGTGTGCAAAGGAACAGCAAGCAGGAGGACAGGATCTATACTATGTGCCATAACATGATATAGAATAATCCCCTCAGGTTACAAAATTCCATATAAATTGCAAGGGGGATGGTGTCTGCTGTGTTCTATTTTATCACACTTTCTGTCAAAATATCCCTGGCAGGGAGCCCTTTTGGAGATGCAATCAGCACCAAAGCCTTGTTTGGGGAGGAAGATTTGAACTAAACAACAGCAAACTCCAAAATATTCCTTGAGAGAGCTTTGGAGAGAAACCCCTTAGAGCAGGGAGAGTGGCCTTTTTAAATCACCTCATTTCCTGGCTTTGCCCAGCCTCACATGGAGCAGAGATGCTCTCAAGTGCTATTAACAGCAGTGTTAATCCATGCTGGCTGCCCTGAGCCCCCCAGGGACCACAAAACACTTCCCAGAAGCAGCCCAGGAGAAGTTTGGCACCTCCCAGGTGATGCGGGGCAACGCTCACGTTTCACGCCCCGGCTCACAAAGCCCAAACCTCATCACGCCGTGGAGCAGAGCAAAGTGAGCGAGGGCTGCGCTGCTGGTGGCACTCAGGGTGGGGACACCGGGCCCCTCCAGTGCTGGCCTCTCTGAGTGCTCACGCTCGGCTGGGCCCCGCACTTTTGTGAGGCGCTCCGGTGTTTTTGGCAGCCACTGAACTGGAAGGAAAAGGGTCTGATTATCTCCTCCAGCACCTCAGTGGTGACCCAGACCACTGACCCCTTTCCTGTCACTCTACATTTGCTCTGGATGTTTTACACAGCGAGGGGGCAAAGCTTTCACAATTGATCCAGGCTGCATCCAAAGGCTCCGTGGTTACCACGGGATTTCAGCTCCGTCTCTTGCTCGGGGGCTCTTAGGCTGCCTGTCGTCCTTAGAGGAGAGGTCTTGGGGGGCAGTGCTGGGGTCAGGACCTCTGGCACAGGCTGGGCAGTTCTCATTCACACAAAGGCTTCTCCGTGTCCAATGTCTGCTTAAAAGCCAGATAATGCAGCCTGCATTTGCACCAAAGTCATCTTTGCCACACATCACAGAACACCAGAAAGGTTTGGGTTGGAAGGGACCCTAAAGCTCATCTTATTCCAAACCCTCTGCCATGGTGAGGGACCATTCCCCCATCCCAGGTCGCCCCAGAGCCCCATCCAGCCTGGCCCTGAACGCTTGCAGGGATGGAGAGCCCGGATGTTGACACTGCCCCAAGATTGAAACAGCTGCCCTGGGTTTGTGTTACCTGAACTCTGAAAATCAGCCTGAGAGCACTCACTGCTGTTATGTGACACCACCCGTGACTCACAGCTTGGCCTGCAGCTCCAGGGTAAAGCTCTCTGCAGCATCCAGCAGACATCCAAACCCCCAAAAAGTTTCTCAGTCCTGCCTGATGCGAGCAGAGGTTTGCCAGCCCTTCCACTCCGAGCTGTGCTCGGCTCCAGCTGAGCCTGGTGTGAGCAGATTGTGTGAAAGATGAAAAATAACCATCTGGATTGCTGCAGTGGAGACAGCCAGGAAAGTTTCTGGAGAAGGCAGTGTTCTGTGGGGATGTGCAGGAGCATCTCTGCAGCAGCAGCTGCAGTGCCAGAGGAGCTCAGGGGGCTGCACAAGACCCTGCACTGGGACACAAAGTCTGTGCCCAGCAGCTCTGGCTCCAGTTCAGCCCAGACTGGGAGATGCTGCTGCTCTGACAGAGGTTTGGCACTCGCTCTGGGTTTGGGGTGGGTTCATATTAAAGACCTTTGGCCACAAGTCAAGGACACAGGGGCTGGCTGGGGGTGGGTGGGGAGGGGACCATGCCAGCCTTTCCTCTGCCACAGGAGAGAAGCTGGGGGCTCTGAGCTCCTCACCCAACTCCAGGAGTCTTTGTACAGCCTTGGGCACAGCCCTGTGCCCTGCTGTCCGGCTGTAAAATGAAGATAAAGTTTACCCTCATTTCCCTCCCAGTACCTGTTCTGGGGGCTGTGGGCAGGCACCAGCACAGTGATGGAAGGATTTGCTCTTTATTGCTGCAGAATCAATAAATAATGCCCAGGTCCCTGCTGATATCCCAGCAGAAAGCTCGAGCAGAAAGAGGCAAAAGGAGGTGAGAAAGAGGAGCTGGCACAGGTGCTCTTTCTGCTCCAGTAAAACTGCAGCTCCTCGTGCTGAATGTGTTTTAAAAGGCAAGTGGGGCTGGCCAGGCCCTGATGTCTCCTCCAAGAAGTTGTGGAGCAGTGGGGGTACAGGGACAGCCCCAGCAAAGATCTGGGAGTGCAGGGGACAGCCCGAGTGAGCTCTGGGCAGGGGAAAACACCATGGTGGCACAAGGTGGTGGCACAAGGTCCCCATGGCTGCAGGGATGGGGACCCACCTGCAGCTTCCCACGCTGCTGACACAGAGAGGATCCAGCCCCTCTTTAATAAATTCATCAAAGCATTTTTAAATTAACTGTGGTGCCCTCAGTGTCACCACGCTGGCACCCCCGGGAGCGGCTGGAGCGGGCCTGGCTGCTGGGATAGAATTAAATAATAATTTAAATAACTAAATAAATACATGTATCCTGTGCTCTAGGCAGCACTCGTGTTTGCTCCTGGTAATTGGGATGTGAGGGGAAGCTGCTCACAGCAGAGCCCTGTGTGATTCCACTCTGGTTTCCCATCAAGGTTTCGACAGCCAGGTCCCACCTGTGTCCCCTCCCGTTCCTTCTCCCAGGAAAAGATGCTGCCTGGCCTCCCATTCTGCCAGCTCCTGCTCAAATCAGCTCCCCTCTGATGGAGCACCAACTCCTCGAGCATCCCTGGGTCACAGAGCCCCTTCTCCCACCCTGTCCCTGTGCTGTTCCTGTGCCTTTCCCAGGCAGCAGCCCCGGGAGCAGCTCTGTGCCTTCACAGCCACGCAGCCTTGCCATGAGAGGCACAATTTGGAGCAATTTCCCTGCCAGTCTCGCTGCAATCTCGTGTAATCTCTCCCCAAAGGGGAGCAGAGATCCCACGGTGCTGTAAGGAATGCAAATCACATCCCTCCCTCCCCTGGTTCTGAATAATGCAGAGGGGAGCAACCAGGGGTGGGGGGTCTGCCTGCTCTGCTTTGGGGATCCTCCCCTTAGCTCAGGCACACACAGAGCTTCAGCAAGGCCGGGCAAGGGAAATCATTTGTTTGGACAACAGATTCCTGCAGGTGCCATGGTTAAGGGTGCTGGGCACTGGCTGAAGGTGCCCTCTGGGGTTTTGTGCTCAAAATGTCCCCAGAGCTCACAGAGTGAACTGACAGAGCCCTCAGCAGAGCAGGTCTGGGCTCAGAGGGAAAGCCCAAAGAGTGGGAACACAGAGTGAAGTCTCTGCATCTCACCTGGTGAGGCCTCCCTGCTCCCACCACGACCAGCAGCAGCAGCATCAGCCTCCCTGTCCCACATCCCACGTGTCTGCTTCATATGGAGCAGCCAGACTGAGGGACAGCTCATGGGGTGCAGGGACAGGAGGTAAAACCTGTTCTGTTGCTGAACACTGGCTAAAATGCAGCACAGCACACCCATGCATTAAAAATATCTGCTCCTCACAGCCCAAATTACAGCTATTTACATGTCCAGTTGGTAATTCCAACAGAGCATTATAGCTCCAATGCTCCCAGGCCCTTCATTTAAGGTGGAGTTGAAATTCCTGGCTCTGGCAGATGCCCCTGGATGCTCCAGTTCTCACCCCAAACCTTGGATCTGTGGGTGGGATGTGGAGCTGAACCCACCCCCAAATTTAACATTTCAAACCTCATCTCTACCCAACACTGAGCAGCACCACCAGGAGAAGCAAGAGATGGAAAATCCAAATGCAGGGAGGCCCAGAAATAAGGAGGGAGGGACCAATGAAATACTTTTACTTTGTTATCCTAACGGGATGTGAGTTGGGAGAAAGTTCCCAGAGGGCACATGAAACTTCTGCCAGCTCCATTTTCCTTTCAGAAACCCCAGCCAGGCTGACAGAGCCCTCCAGATTAAGCAGGGATTTGCTCATTCTGGGATTTTGCTGTAATCCAAACCACAATTCCCTGATAAGCTGTTACCACACTTGTGAGCCAACGTGTCCCAGATGCTCGGGCTGCCAGAAGAACCCACAAACCAATTCCTGCTGGGAATGGGGGCCAATTCCCAGCGCTGCCAATCTCCCTTTCATGAGCAAAGCCAGCAGGAGCAGCACAGCCAGGTGAGAACACGACAGCCCTGGGGTGTCTGTCACGTCCCAGAGCACTTTTGCAATATTTATGTCCCTGGCACGTGGGGCCCACGTGTGCCTGCACTGCCAGGGACACACACGGGGACACACACAGGTGGGGGCAGTGGGGGAAAGCTGATTTGGAGAGCAATCCTCCAAAAAACAAAGCTAGCAAGCTCTGCTTTTCTAAAAATAACTTCTTATAGCTGGATTAAAACTCCTTTAAAGTTTTGGCATCTGATTTCCTTTAAAAACCTCCTTCGCCATAGCAGCGCTCACGTGAAAAGCCACTTTTTTGGGGGGAAATGCATTCCCAAAAGGCATTTCCAGCTGCTCCCAGGGCTCAGGAGAGCAGGGTGAGGCAGACCCTGTGAGCACAGACCCTGAGCCTTGACCCTGCACAGCCACGGAGCAGAGGAACCAAGAGCATGGGTGTGATGGCACAGGAGGAGCCTCCTGGGCACTGACATTCTGATCTACCTGCAGAGAATTAGGGTGGACTAATACTGAGTCCAAACATGTAAAAATCAGTGGGAGGGATGATTTTCCAGCACTGATGGGAAATGGACTTTGTTGTTTAGACAGGAGCAAAGGAAAACTGGTCCCTCTCCTCTGCCCAAGGCACTGCAGTGGTTTGGAGCTCCCCTGAGCCTGCCCAGATTCACCACCCCTGTTTTCCCAGCAGGAAAATGATCCCCAGCACCTCAGGGCTGCCAAATCACCCTCTCCTGTCTCCCCACCCACCTCTCTCTGCAGTCAATCCTTGCTCAACATATCTTTCCTTTCCCTTCCAAGAACATGAGCCTCAGGAAAACACAAACCTCACTTTAAACAAAGGCTGACATGTCTTGAAACAATTATTGCCCATCTTGGGGGAGGAGGAGGGCTGGCAAAAGATTATTTTGGGAGATTAGGTCTAGAGTGACTGACAAACTGATATGCAACAGCGTTTGTTTTTAATCTGAAACAGGTTTGGGATAGAATTGAGGGAAAAAAAAACCTGCAGCCACCCACTGCCAAGAGCTGCTGGGAGGCAGGGGAGCTGCAGCCAGCAATACTAATGTGCTTCTCAGTCACCAGCCACCCTCTCTCTCACAGGACACGCATCCCTGTCCCCAGCACCGGCCTGGGAATGTGCCCTCCCTGGGAATGTGGGGCAGGGACAGAGCCACGGACCCTCAGGAGAAGTTGTGTCGCTCCTGGGGCATCACCCAGGGAACCCCAGAGAGCCCCAGGTCACAGGGTTGGGCTTGAGCCTTGCAGTAGGACTGGAGGAGGGTGATTTTTGCTCTGTGCCACTCCACTGGAATCAGAACATTTTCAGTTATCCTTGGATTTCCAGTATTCATTGGGTGTTTTCTTCCTGTCCAGCCCAGGGGCAGTGGGAAGGGTCAGAGGCTGCACCCCACAGCTCCCAGCTCATGGGGACAACCCCAACCCAAGGATTTCCTGGGCTCCAACCCCAGGCAGTGCCTGAATCCCGCCAATAAAAACACCACCAGATGAGCAGGCACACAGCAGCTGCTGGAGGAGCGGGGGGAATTAAATTAATCCCTTCATTATCAACCTGACCCCTGGCAAAATCTGCAGGAATGGCTGCAGGAAGGTTCAGAGCAGAGCACTAAAGCCACCAGCTCAGCTAGCCCAGCATCTGCCAGCTCAGCTGGGCTGGGCTCTGATCCCCCCTGGCCCAGCTGGCACCCGGGGGCTGCCCAGGCCAGGCAGTGCCACCAGCGAGGCCAGGCTGTGCCACCCTCAGAGCAGAGAGCTGGGCACAGCCAGGCTGGAGGGCAAAGGGATGTGGAAGGGCAAAGCCATGCAGAGCTGGCACAGCTTTCACAGCAGGAGCACTTTGTAAATCACTTTTTTAACATCCTGAGCACAAACCAGCCCAGCAGCATGATCTGGGCCTTTCCTGGGCACCTGGGGTTTTTTCCTTGCCCATTTCTGGCTCTTTTTGGAAGAAGTTCAGTGGTTTCTCTTTCGCTGCCCCATGTTACCTGGCTCAGAGTCTGTCAGTTACCCTGTGCTGCTGAGTGAGGTAATGCTGGGGGCCTGTGGAGAGATTTAAATATTAGAGGAGCTTTGGATCAGCAGGGATGGGAAGGGGAAAGGAGGAGAGGATGAGCCCCAGGGGGATTTTGGGGAAGAAAGATCAGCCATCGATGCAACTCCAGTGGAAAACCCAAAGTGTTGCAGTGCCTGGGCTCTGACAGCCACACTGTCACAGGCAGCACCCAGAGACAGCTCAGCAAACACCCCCAAATGTGGATCCCACAGAGAGGGGAAGCTCCAACCTCTGCCCACACTCCAGACCTGCCCAAACCTTCCCCCCAGAGCTGCCAGGTGTGCTCAGAGACACAGCCATGCCCGCCTCAGGTGCTGCTCTCAGCTGAAGGTGGCTCAGAACTGAGAGCAGCTGTCTTCGTTCATCTTTTAGCAGATTTTTTAATCCAGATTTTAAGAAGTTTAAAAAAAAATATGCCCCAAATCCACCCCCGAAGACACCTGAAGGCAATGCCCATGCACAGGATCCTCAATGATTTCCTGCATGGAGCAGCCGGGCCACCAACAGTGCCACCAGTGTCACCTGCAGTGGGGCAGGGGACAGGCAGCATTCCGGGGCCAGATGCCACATGGCAGAATAAAACCAGGCTCCCAGTGTGGAGGGATTTCTGTTCCTGCAATCCAATCCCCTCTGCTGAGCTGCTGCCAAGCACCCTCCTGGCCCTGCTGCCACGGAGAGGCTGCTGCCAACAGACCCCGTGGAAAAGTTTGGGAGGGGGGGAAACAATGGAAAATAAGGAAAAAATAAAACCCCAAACCTCTCCTTCTTGAGATTAGTATCTCCAATTTAATTTATTTTGAAGAATAACAACAAGGGAGCCAAAAGCAGAGAGCACTGGCCCCCAGCCCATCTCCAGCACGGTCCTGGTGGTCCTGGATGGGATGGAAGTGGCACCACACCTGGGGAGGGGGGATTAACACAGGCTATTCCCATTCCCAGCACAAACAGGCAGCTGAAAGCAGATTTATCTGCTGGATAATAAAGGCAAAAGATTCTCAAAAGGGACGAGTTTCAAGCCAAATCACCAGGCTCCTGCGCTTCTTTCTTTAATCCCTCTCAAAACTGTCAGTATTAGATGGGGGGAAGGGGGAACATGGGGGGAAGGGGGAGTGTGGGGGGCATCTTCACCCAAAAAGCAGCAGAGCAGCCGTGGCTGGAGCTCCTGTGGCAGCCAAGAGCTGCAGAGGTGCCTCCGAGGCACAAAGAGGAGATTAAGGCTGAAAGGCTGCAGCCAGGCAAGGAGGCTGCTGGAGAGGCTGGGAAGAGCACGGGGGGGAAAATATTCCTGGATGCCTGACAAGGAGATGCAGAGACCATCTGGGTGAGGGGAGGGAGGGCAGGGTGCCAGGCCAGCCATGGGAAGGATCAGCCTGGGAAGGGGAAGGCAGATCCTCCCTGCTGCTTGTGCAGGACCTGCTCCCAGCCTCCTCTTCCTCTTTGGAACGGAGAGAGCACCAGGCTGGAGCTCCCAGAGGGGCCCAGACACCTCCGTGCTGTGTGGAGGGTTTGTTCATCCAGCCAGAGGACAGCCTGTGTTGGGAGGGACCTCAAATTTCATCTCATTCCCTGCCCAGGGACACATTCCATTATCCCAAGTAGCTCCAAGCCCTGTCCAGCCTGGCCTTGGGCACTGCCAGGGATTCAGGGGCAGCCCCAGCTGCTCTGGGCACCTGTGCCAGGGCCTGCCCACCCTGCCAGGGAGGATTTCCCCCCAATATCCCATCTAAATCTGCTCTCTTTCAGGTTGAAGCCACTGCTCTCCTACCCTGGAATCACCAGCAGAGCAGGGATGGGATGTGTGTACACAACATCCCAGTTGTGCTGTCACACTGGGACCCCCAGCAGGGCACCCCAGCCCTCCCAGCCTCCTCATCCTCACAGACACAGGGCCCTGCCCTCCCTCCCCTGACATTAAGGAGCAGTGTGCTTTGGTCAAAGGCTCAGCCCAGCTTCCCTCACCTGCCCCAGGCCATCAGGAATGTGCCAGCAGGTTTTTTGGGACGGGGATGCTGCCCTCGTTGGGAACAGGACCAGGAGCCGGTGACTCACTTGTCACAGGGCTCTGAGCAGCCATCAGACGATAACGACTCCTGGCAATTGCTGAGCCGGGTCAGATTCCAAGCGGTGACCCCAGCGGGAGAGGTTCGGCTCTCCCCCTGGAGCAAAAGGGAACGGGAGCTCCGAGGTGCTGGGCTCCCCTATCAGCATTCACCGCAGGCACCGGCGGCTGCTCCCCGGGAGGAATCAAAGCCTCATTGATATGTGAATTATGAATGAAACCTTAAGCTTTTAAACTTTTAACCTGTGCATTTCTAAGAAAGTCTTAATTTAGCCAGAGACGCGGCAGGAGAGAACAATGGTTCAGGGGAAGGCACTGGATTTTCTGGGCTTTTAAGACACACGCTGGTTTCAGATGAATATTTCGTTTGCTGAACTATTCCCAGGGGCCAAAGGAAATCCTGATCCACGCTGACCAAAGCTGAGGACCGAAATCTGTGTTACCCTGAGCCCCTGGATGAGGCTGATTGCCACCGACACCATCCCTGCTGCAATCCCAGCTCCTCCCTCCGCCAGGTTTCCGATTTCAAGGCGCACTCGGGGATGCTCTGGTGGTGTGCAAACGCTGAGCATCACCCCGAACATGTTGGTGAGTTTATCCCCTGAGAGCTGGGGTCGGCAGAAAGCTCTGGGAAGCAGCAAAGCGGAATTCAGGGGATTCTGCGGGCAGGGGTCAGGTCACCTCACACCAAAGAAAACCGGGGTGGGTCAGGCTGCTGAAAACAGCACTCATTAGAAGAATAAACTGTGTAATGAAGAGGTTGGAGGTGCTTTGCCCAGGGCTGGGGAGGGGCTGTTAAAGCCTTTTACCATCAGTTCAAATCCTCGCAGTTTTCCCCTCTCTGGAGCTCACCCAAACCTCGCCTTGCTGACCAGAGCTCAAGGAGGTTTTGTTGATTTTCCAGACAACCTCGGGCACATTGCTGCCATCAGAGCTGGCACGGAGCTGGCACTGAGCAGAGCCAGGAACAGACTGAGCCAGGGAATCCAGTCTGCTGCCCTGCAAGGGAGCATTCCCCAGGAGAAGGATGCTGGGAATCGCCTGAGGAGAAAACCCAAATTGTGCAAACTCCAAACCCAGCCCAGGAAGAGCACACAGGTGTCACAGGAAGCTCAGAGCAGGGCGCAGAATCCCAGAATGGTTTGGGCTGGAAGGGACCTGGAAGCTCACCCCATCCCATCCCACCTTCCACCATCCCAGGCTGCTCCAAGCTCTGTCCAGCCTGGCCTGGAACACTTCCAGGGATCCAGGGGCAGCCAGAGCTTCTACCAAATAGTCAGAAATCATCATGTGAGTCCTCCAGTTCTCAGAAATCCAAGATCTGAGGCCAGGTTGGGGTGGAGCAGGGCTGAGCACAAAAAGCAGCTAAGGAAGGCCGGAGAGGAGGAGACCTCTCCCGGGTCCAGGGTGGAGCTGGGGCTTGTCCACCCCTTCAGCTGCTGCTCAGGGGGAGGCAGCAGGCAGAACTGGGGCAGAAGAGGCAATGCCACCCCTGGGGAAGCAGGGATTACACATCATGAGCCAGCAAAGCTCCTCATTTTCAAAGGAGGGAAAGGGAAAAAAAAAAAGTAAAAATCAATCAGCCACAAATTATAAATAAAAGAGATGAAAGTTAAGAGCAGAACGAAACAAAGCCCCAGGTGGCCTCTGCCTGGGGCACTCCTGCTAATTTTAGTTCCTCAGCTCTTCCCGGAGCCGTCTGGTTCCATGACTGCAGAGTTTTAGAGCTTTTACTGCAACTCCCAAAAATGTTCCACACTGGGATGGTCCAGCCTGGCTGGGGGTGGGAAAGGGAAATGTGAGGAAGGGTCCTGTGGGATCCATCCCTGCTGTGACAAACCCAGTGGGTCCCTGGGGTGGTGTGGGGTGGCCAAAGAGCTGGCTGCTGGCTGTGTCACTGTGAGCCCAGCCCAACACTTCCCCAACCCACGGGGATTTGGGACCATCCCAGTGTGGCTGTACCCATCCCTGCACCCCTTCCAGCCCTGCAGCCCCTTCGTGTCACCCCTCTGCTGGGATTCCCTCCCACAACACCTCCCCCACTGTGTGGACAGACTGAACAAGGCACTCACAGCCCCTTCCCCACCCCATTCCTGCTCCCGCTGCCCAAGCCACGCTGGCTCTGGGGGTGTTTGCAAGGGACAGAGCCGTTGGCAGCCCCCACGTTTATTCTACGGAGAGAAACGGCAGCAGGCTCCCTCACAGAAGCATCCTGTCCAGCAGAATGGATTTCAATACCTAATGAAGGAATAAATCTGGGAGCTGGAGACATTTACTGCGTCCTTATTCACACAGAGCCTTTGTGGGGGCGGGAGAGCCCCCGGCACCTGCTCAGGGCAATGGGATGAGGGGCAATGAACACACCATGAAATGAGTCTGTACCTGCCAGGGGGTACTGAGCACTCCCAGCTCCCTCATCCATTCCCAGGACTCGGCAGGGCCATGACAAGATGCAGAACTCCATCAGCAAGGACCTTCCCCGGGGGCTCGGGGAGCCAACATCGAGCTGGGGAGGGGGGGACAGAGATGGATGGGGCCACTTTGCCTCTGCATGACACAGCAGGGATTCTCTTTTCTGCTTAAAAGCCCCCCAGGCAGTGGGTCAGAGGGCAGAAGTCATGAACTCAGCCCAGGCACAGGCAGGGCTGAAGGGCTGTGCTGAAGCAGGGACTCAGGATGAAGATAACAAGAGGACAATCCTACAACATCTTACAACATCCCACAGCATCCCACAGCATTCCACAGCATCCTACAGCATCCTACAGCATCCCACAGCATCCTACAGCATCCTACAGCATCATCCACAACATCCTACAGCATCCCACAGCACCCCACAGCATCCCACAGCATCCCA
>JAGMWU010000028.1:1455258-1487343 GCA_018697195.1 Certhia americana
TCCCACAGCACCCCACAGCATCCCACAGCATCCCACAGCATCCCACAACATCCTACAGCATCCTACAGCATCCCAGAGCATCCTACAGCATCTCACAGCATCCCACAGCATCCCACAGCATCCACAGCATCCCACAGCATCCTACAGCATCCCAGAGCATCCTACAGCATCATCCACAGCATCCACAGCATCCCAGAGCATCCTACAGCATCCTACAGCATCCCACAGCATCCCACAGCATCCCACAGCATCCCACAGCATCCCACAGCATCCCAAAACATCCTATAGCATCCCACAGCATCCCACAACATCCTACAGCATCCCACAGCATCCTACAGTATCCTACCGCATCCCACAGCATCCCACAGCATCCCAGCCATCATTTGGATTGCAGTTTTGCCTGCCTTACCTCCCAACCACAGCCAAACTCATCCTGCCCTTTCCCTGCCCTTCTGCCTCCCCTCCCTCCCCCGTGATACCAAAGGTCGGGTTTGAAATTCAGGGGTCAGGAGGAAGAAATGGAGCAGGGTCAGGGGTGAGGGAAGCACACAGGAAAGGATTTTCACCTCACCAAGTGTTTGCTTCCATGAATCAGCAGCTCCAGAGCTCCTGCCAGGAGTGGGGGAGCTGAGCTGGGCCAGGGCAGTGCAGAGGGGACTTGTGGGGACGGAGCAGGAGGTTCCCCCACCCCACAGCCAGAACAGCTCCCCTCTCCTGAGACTTCCTTTCTTTTTTTACTTATCCCAGGCTTCTCAAGCAAAGAACCCCCATCAAAAAGCCAACCCCCAAAGCAAAGCTCCAGCAGAAATGGAGCGAGAGGAAATTAAAGGTGTGCTCCACACATCTGGAGTTTCCATGTTCCATCTGCGGAGCCAGCGAGGCAGACGGAGTCAGGGAAGGTCCTGCAGGTCCCTCTCCAGGTGCCCGTTCAGGGGAGGGAGTTTGGCTGTGTTGCCTCTGCCCAAGCAGAGGCCGGAGTGAATAAATCCATCATCCCCCCAAAGCTGATGTTATCCCTGTGCCCTAAACAGCAGCCTTTGGGGTTTTCCCTTTAATTTATGTTCTCACTACTCTCTCTATCTGCCAGACACATCCATTAGCTCTCCATACCCAAACTGCTCCTCAGCCAGGGCACTTTGGGAAACCCTGGGAGGATTCCTGCCTGCTCCAGGGTTTCACACCGGCCTCTTTCTGCTGGGAAGGTACAAATAACTCCTGTGCTCGTGAGGGGAGGGACGCACCCAGCATCCCAAGGAACCCACAAGGTGGATAAAGAGGGCAGAGAGCCAGGGATGAGCTGGAATATCCCCTCTGGAGCACAGGGACACAGCAGCTGCCCCGTGTGGAGAGCATCCCCATCCCTGTCCCCATCCCCATCCCTGAGCCTGGCAGCCACACCCAGCAGAGAGGGCAGCCCCATTCCCCATTCCCAGGGAAGGTGGAGATCTCCTTCCTCACAGGAAATGCAGCTGCAATTGGGAAATGTGCTGTGAGAGCAAAAAAAAAAAAAAAAAAAAGCTGTTTTCATGTAAATGTCCCTAATAATAAAAGTGAATGAAGAAAGCAACACATCCAAACAAGAAATAGTACATTTGTGCTAGAGAAGCAAAAATGATTCTAAAAAAGAGAGCTTTATCAACAATTTCCAGAAGGCACTGGCTGCTCTTTAATGCTCCTCGAGGAATAACACAGCTCCTGCTGGACCTGGGCTGCCTGGTGCCTCTGATCTCAGGGCTCTGAACAAGCCAGGCTTGGTACAGCACACTTGAAAAATATGAAACTTATTTGTTTTCTCAAGCAAACACTGAGCTGCCTTTCTCTCCCCAAACCTGGTGTTTGGTGCTGTTTGTCCTGTTCCTGCTGCACTTCCCTGGCAATCCCCACTCTGGGGCTGCTGGAATCAGCCTAATCCCAGCCCCAGGGTGGCCAAACTTCCCTAAAATCAAGGACAAAGAATAAAAAAATGTGCCCCATGCAATTGTATGTGCTTTGCTCTAATGTATTTAAATTCAGTTGATTGCCAATAGTGAAGGCTGGTGTTTATCTTGCTCTCTTTGCACTTTGGATTATAAACGCTCAGCTGAAGTCCCTGTGAAGTCAGGAAGTGCAGTTATCCCTTTTCCAGGTGGGAATACAGGGGCAGAAAGCAGCCTGTGTGTCTTTGAAACTCCTCAGTCTCCCTTCCACTACACCTGGCCTTCCAGATATTCTAATTATTTATTTCTCAGTATTGAGGGCAAGTTGCTGGTGTGAAAGGCTCTGCACAAAGACAAAGAACAGAGAGGGTCAGAGCCTGCTGCCCTTTGGCTTCAAAGCTCTGCAGAACGATTTAGCCCAAATATACTCCAGGTCTGTGACTGGTCTGGGAGCCAGGAGAAAGGGGAAGGCTGGAGGAGGAACTCTGATTCCTTTCCAGCTTTGTTATTCACCAATTTAAGCAAGGCCAGGGTGCCCCTTTGCTCGTGCTGGAGGCTGCAAGGGTGGAGCTTGGAGAGCATCAAAGGCAGAGAGGAGAGGGAGCAGGCACAGGGATGTTCTGCTGTCCCTGTCAGCAGCACTGGCTCGGGAGGGTGCTGAGGGTGAACACCGCCATTGGCAGCACAGCTGTGACTGACAGCCCTTGGTGACTCTCAGCCCTTGGTGACTCATGGCCTGTGGTGACTCAGGTGACTGACTCACAGCCCTTGGTGACTCTCAGCCCTCAACCCTTGGTGACTCTCAACCCTCACTGACTCACAGCCCTCAGCCCTCAGTGACTCGCAGGCCATGGTGACTCTCAGCCCTCAGCCCTTGGTGACTCGCAGGCCATGGTGACTCTCAGCCCTTGGTGACTCTCAGCCCTTGGTGACTCAGGTGACTGACTCACAACCCTTGGTGACTCTCAACCCTCACTGACTCGTAGCCCTCAGCCCTCGGTGACTCGCATGCCATGGTGACTCTCAGCCCTCAGCCTGTGGTGATTTGCAGGCCATGGTGACTTGCAGGCCATAGTGACTCGCACGCCATGGTGACTCTCAGCCTTCAACCCTTGGTGACTCTCAGCCCTCGGTGACTTGCAGCCCTCAGTGACTCTCAGCCCTCAGCCCTTGGTGACTCGCAGGTCACACCATGGTGACTCTCAGCCCTCGGTGACTCGCAGACCATGGTGACTCTCAGCCCTCAGCCCTCAGTGACTCTCAGCCCTCACTGACTCTCAGCCAAGCAGTGCCAGCCAGAGCTCCCAGCTGGAGCCACACTGCTGCTCATGTGGAACACCTTGATTTACCCCAGTGCCTGTCCTTCACCCTTCTTCCATTTTTCCTTTCCTCTCAGCAGCTCAAGGGAGTAACTCCTGTTCTTCCTGGGGGTCTGTGACTGGCATCCTCTCCAAGTGGCAATGACCAATTTACAGGTGCTGCTCCTTTTAATGAGCTGGCAGGGGCAGAGGGACCGAGGCAGGACAAATAATTCCCACCTCCAGTCCCCCAGTGCCTTGTGCTGCCGGCTCCCAGCTTTCCAGGATGCTCAGGCTCGTTTGCCTAAGGCCTGCAGGCAGGTTTATGAGATTAAAGCCCGGCGCACAATAAATAATTTAGCAGCTAACCACAAAAAAAAACCCCTTCCCGTGCTGTATAGGAGCGAGGCTGTATGATGTGTACATTCATTTTAAATGCACATCACTTTCATGTACATGGCTCTGTTTGATGCAGAGCTGTGTAACCGAGGAGAGAGAACAACAGGAGAGGTGCAGGGCACCGCGACGCTGGCAGGGGCTGACGGGACAACTGCTGACGAAGCCTCTTGCTAATTATTGCAGCCTTTCCCTACTGCTGCCTGTGCTCCCCCTTCTGCATCCTTGTCCAAGGAATCACAATCCTAAACCCTCTATTCCCCCACTACCATGCCCTGCTTCTGGCAGGCTCCCCAGTATGAACTGGGAGTGACTGGGGATCTCTCCCTCAGAGAACGACCGCTTTGGGTCACACCCCAGGCACTGCTCAGGGGCAGGATTTTGTTGGGGTTTTTTTGCCCAGGTCACAGCCAGGAAAGCCCATGGCCCTCCCTCAGCTCCAGAAAATTCTAGTGCAAAATTCCCTGGGGTGCTGCATCCCAGGGAGCTCCTCACAGCAGGCAGGGCTTTCCCTCCTCTCTTATTTCCAGGCAGGGCTTTCTCTCCCTCTCTTATTTCCAGGCAGGGCTTTCCCTCCCTCTCTTATTTTCAGCCTGGGCTGCCTGCAGAGAGCTCCCCAAAGGAAAGGCAGGGTTCTGCCTGTCCAAGATGCTCGGCAGGAATGGGAAGGGGCTCATAAAAGGCTGGGGGAGGTGTGGAGCATAACAGGAGTAATGGACTCGTGCTGATGCAGAGCCTGCCTGTACCGGGGCAGGATGATGGATCCGCCATCCCAAACCCGGCAGGATTTTACAGCCTTGCTCACTGCCAGCAGCAACAACGGGCTGGAAACTCCACCAGGGTTTGGAGGGGATGTTAAAGGCAGCATCATCAGACACCCAGGGAAAGCCTCACAGCCATCTCCACCTCCAACCATGGCTGTGCTGCTCTTCCGTGGCATCTCACCCTCTGATTATCCCTAAATCCCAACCTTTTTGCAGCAGCAGCAGCAGCTTGGGGGCTGTGGCAGTGCCCAGGACTCTCCCTGCACATTCCCCAGTCTCTCCCGGCACATTTGTGGTTTCCACATTTGTTTTTACTGCCTCGAGGAGGCATTTAGAGAAGCAACATAGCCTGGGCTTCTCACAGTATTTCTTGCCACCCAGGGATTTAAGATCTTACAAATGGACCAAAACCTGTGTTATTTTGACCTCTGAGGATTTTAAAAGCCTGCAGAAAAATATGTTTATAGTAAAGAAAGCATGAACTTCTTGACTCGTGAGTAGAAAGGCAGGAGTCTGCACTGCCCTGCCCCCAACAACATCCAGAACAGCAACTCCTGCAGCTTCACACTCCAAGGAAAGCAGGGACAGGCAGGAAAACTTACAGCAGTTCACAGAAGAGTTTGGAATTTCGTGCTATTTTTCACCAAGATCATTTCAAGTAGAAACTCATTACTGAACTTGATGAAAACGTCGTGAAACGGAGGAGGAATAACTTCTGCCTCACTTGATGCTCATAAGGGAGATAATACCTCAGAGAGAAGGTGTGGGGATGAATTATCTCCCAAATATGTTCAAGATAAAAATCTTGTTTGGATGGGCTCTGAGCAGCCAGGTCTGGCTGAAGGTGCCCCTGCTCATACCAGGACTCTGAAGGTGCCTTCCCACCCAAACCATTCCATGACTTCAGAGGCAGGATGTATTCCAGGCAGGATGTTTTCCGTGGATAAGGCTGCTCAGCACTCACAGCCTCCACTAACCTCACTTGATTTAGAACTGAACCAAACGTAATCGCTGCCCTCCAAAATTCCAACTTGATTTTTCAAGGTGCCTGAACCTGCGTAAAACCCAGAGTCATTCCCACCTCCCGAGCCAAGAAATGAGATTAAAGCAGCCTCCGAGCTCACCTGGCTCCATTTCACATCCCCAGCATTTCCTGAACACCTGCCCCTTCGCTCTCCAGCAGCTTTAAAAATATCAGCCAACTTCTGGCTTTTTCCTGATGTGACTTGCTCTGGCAGGCACCAGATAACAGGGAAGGGATGCTGGGAGAAGGGAGGCCAATTTTGTGCCATGAAGAGGTGGCAGGGACATTCCTGAGTGCTCAGACCCACAGTCTAGAAGGACTTGGCAGCTCTGCCCCATCTGCAGCCCCAAACACACCCCAGTGCTCTCCTCTGGCTTCCAGCACTTTTCCTATTCCCTTGCACAAATTCCAATTTATAAGATTCCAACTTCTGGCTATGAAAAATAACAAATGTGGGGGACCATGGGGCATTTTGGGGACCCATTTTAGCACAGATGGAAGCCAAGGATAATTACTTTCTGAGGCTGGAAAATCCTTGTTTTGGGAGAAAACAAATTCTAGCTCCTCCAACAACAGCAGCAAGTACAGTACTGAACAAACACCCCTTTATTTCACATCCTAGGGCAAAAACCAGACTTTTTTTCTCAGACCTTTCAATTAAACAACTTCTTCAGCCAAACAAGAACCATCTGCCCTCTCACACCTCTGCTGGGATGTGGGGATCTGTGCTCTGAGGGTGATGGATTGACCACAGAGCCGGCAGCGCCCCTGACCTCCCAACCTCCAGCTAAAACCAGGCAAATCCTTTGGAAGGCGCCTGCAAATGGATGATTTTCATCTGCTCAATAACAGCCTGGTGTCCTTTTGGCTTCTCCACACGCTGATGCAACCGAGTTTTTCCCCAAGTGTCGCGGGATGCGCGTGCGGGGGCGATAATGAAGGATAAATTACCGGGATGAGATAACCATCCATAGAATGAAGTCATCTAAGGACAGGTTGGGACATATATATTTCATTGTGAAAGACCTCCTTTATTCCCACTAATGGAACAGATTAAATCAGCCAAGCTGAATAAAACTCTCACGTCCCAAGACGTAACAACGCACTTAAAAGTTCTCTGTTCCTCCGGCGGCGCAATCCCATCACTCATCGCCATTCCTTGGAAAAGTGTGGAGCAAGGACAGAGTTCAGGAATTCAGCAGGTGACAGGAGCGTGTTTCCCCTCATGAAGAGAGTCCCAGCACTGTGTTTTTCTCTGTGACACTCGTGCAGACAGATCCTGAGCAGCTTTTTGGGAGTGACCTCACACCCCGGGGTGGATTCGAGCCACGTCCCAGCTGCCCTTGGGACAGAATGTCACAAACATCCAGGACAACATGTGACACCCATTTTCCAGGAGAACTGGGGGTGATTTCATTTGCACACTTTATCCTTCACCTCGGGGCACCTGAAATAACCACACCTGGGCCCTTGCCTGAAGCACTGCAACACCTCCACATCTCCAAGCACACAAATTAAAAAACCTTATCACCACTGAGCAGCTCAGTGCTGGGTGAAACCCAGCTACAATGTCACTGTTCCGGCTTTTCCCTCGCCTGTGCCACCCAGGAGCGTTCCCAGCTCGTGGGAAGGCAGGCAAGGCTGAAGGAACTGCATTTTTTCCTACAGCCACCATAAACAGCACGATGGAATAATAATACCTAGATGGCGACTGGCAGACAGAGCAGAGACATTTATTTATTCTTGATCACAAACAATGTCCTGCATTGACAAGCTGAATGAAGGGCACTTCACTGATTTATTAGACCTAATAAGAAACAGACCTCTCGGGATGAAATACAAGATTGATTTTTAGTGGTGAGCCTTGCTGCCATCCCAGGCACTGAGCTCAGGCTGATGAGATGGAACCAGGCGTGCACAGGGGCTGACACAGCTCTGCTGGGGCAGGGGAATAAATGGGAGGATTGGCACGGGGAAGGGGAGATGGGATGGAAACATGGCATGCTTGAGAGCTCCTCTTTTCTCCCTGCAATCCTCCTCTCTCCCAGCAAACCGCTGGGAAGTTTAAGTGCAACTCTGGAGGAATTCCTGGGAAACCTCTGAGCCAGATCTTTCCCATGAATCTGCCTTCCAGAGGAGCCCCTCTAAGCACAGCAAGTGCAATTTCCACATCAGTCTCAGCATCTCCCAGGCACACCACATTAGCTGAGTTCCATGGATGCCGTTTTCCATCAGGAAAAAGACAACTAGCACAGCAGTGCTTAGCTTGAGGCCCTATTAATAGCAGTTCTAATTATATGGCTGCAAATTTAATTCATGGCAATGATTAGTGTCAAAATCAAAGGCATCACACATCAATATTGATAGAATTGTATGAAGCCCATAAACAGAACAAGCAAGCTGACACATCTCCCCCCAGCACTTAGTTCCTGTTAACTGTTGCATTAATATCCCTTCTCATTCTGCTTGATGGAAATGGTTTTATTGGAGGAATCCACGATTCTGAATGGTTGTGTCTTCAACATGAGCCCCTTTCCCCTTCTTCCCACAGGCAGGAGGCTGAGGTGCTTTGGAAGGAGAGGAGGAGGGAGAATTTCATCCCATGAACCTGTGCTTGAGCCACAGCATCAGCAGCATTTGCTTTTCACTCTGAGAAAACTCCTGGGGAGCAGAACCAGCAGGAGCTGGGAATGTGGCAGGAGCAGTGGGGTGAAGAGCTAAAGGCAGGAGGACACCAGTGAGATAACCCAGTTTTTCCAGGAAGGAATTCTCACTGGGGAAGCACAGGCAAATCTGAAAGATTTCAGAGTCATCTCCCTGATGGAGATCCTTTCCTCCGGCTACACAAAAATGCCTTCCCTGAAAGCCCAGACAGAGCCAGCAGCTTGTTTCCAAAGGAAATCAACAGCTGTGGGCGAGGGAATAGGTGTGACAAAGCTTTCAGACATTAATTGTGTGGGTAGAGCTGAGACGGAGGAGGACACGAAGGAGATCAGGTGGAAAAGGCGTCTCCACAAATCGCTGGCACTTGCAGAGGTGCTGAACACTTCCACCATCATTTCACAGATGGGGAGGGAGAGATAAGGAGAGAGTCCCAAGCATCCTGAGCACTCGGTGACTTCTAGACATGACTGGTTATCTTGGAAATCTGGAGACAACCTGTTAACTTGTGCCTCTTCTGCAGCCAGAGCCCCTCAGTGCAGAGCTACTTCCCACGCCTCACCTGGGCTCCCTCAGGCCATGGAAAAGATAATCCCACGTGTCAAATGAGGGAAAATCTGCTAAAGGTGTAGACAGCTGTGAGAGAGAGAACAGAAACTCAGCCCCACACAGGGGAGGACAGGACCAAGATTGTTCCAGTTAATTACAGAGGGGATGGATCCCATCAGCTTCAGGCAGCTCTGCTGTTAAATAAGGGCAGATGCCATGAAAACCTGACTGCAGTGGATGTCTGGCATGAATTTCCTTCAGAGATGGGCCAGTTTTCATCCAACAGATGAAGGGTTGCAGGTGAAGGATTCCACAGCCCTCCCTCTGGACAGCAGAGCACGAATAGATTAACTTTGCATCAAGAAGCGTTCAGTGTAGACTAGCACCAGGAATTAAACCCTGCTGGAGAGACTGCTGCTTCTGTAATCCTTCATAATTCATGGAACAAGCCCGCAAATACCTCGTGTGCAGGCACAGGCTCTTGGCTTTTGCTGCCTCTGAATGAGAGGCAGAGCAAACCCTGTCCCAAACCCTGCACACAGCAAGCACCAGGCTGCATCTCTGCCTGCATTTCTGGCTGCATCCCTACCTGCATCCCCGGCTCTGAGCTTGGCACGTGCATTTGGGATGTGCCGAGGGCTCCTCTTCTTCCATTTAGCTAAAAAAATCCCCGGCTCTCCCCTGTGCCACGGCACGGGAAGCGTGGAAGTGAAGGGTTCTGCTTTACAAGCTCCCTCTCCCCCGCGTTCAAAATTGCCCCACTGACACTCGAGAGGCACCAGGGAGGCACCTAATTTACTACTACTCAGCACTTGTAAAGTGCTGAATGAATATTAATGAACTGATGTAATTAAAATGATGCAGACATTCAAGTGTAGTATCTGCCTGTCCTTGTATCTTCCTGGGTAGATGAGGAAGAAATTCCCTGCTGCTTAAGGACTCAAAAAATTAACAGCCTGCTGTTGATTACATTTGTTAACTCTTTCCCTGGCATGAAGGAGCAGCGGTTGCATTTAGCAGGTTCACCTAATGCTGTCATTTAGAGCTGAGGTTAATTGGAAGGGACTCAGCTTGCCAGAGCAGCAGCTCCAAGGCTGTTTTTGCTTGAATTGGATCACGCTGAAGCCACTGCTGAGCTGGCCTCCAGCTGCAGCTCCAGCTCTAAAGGCCAACAAGGCTCTCTCACACCTCTGCTTACACCCCAAAGCCACTTCCAAAGTTATTTTAAATACAGATCTCCTCAGAGCGTCCCCTTCCAACTCAGAATATTCTGTGATTTTGTGAGTCAGAAGTGGGGAAATCCCAGCTGGACTTCAAAGGCCTTAAAGTCATTCAAGGTCGGGTTGGACAGGGCTTGGAGCAACCTGGGCTAATGGAAGGTGTCCTTGTCCATGTCCCTTCCAACCTGAAACACTCAGTGACTCCCACCTGAGCCCTGCCAAACCCCTCCTCAGTGTTTGTGATGCAGAGGACAAGGAATGTTCCAGGGCTGATCAATCATCCAGCAGCGGGGAAGAGGCAGAGGGAAGCAGCAGGACTCTGCCCTGAGGCTTGGTTCCAAAAGCAGCCACATTAACCCATTCCTATCTCTCCATGACCGAAAACCCTGCCAGCACCAGCAACTCCAAAGGCTTTGTCACTCACAGTCTTCTACACCAGTTGCAGAAAGATTGCTGGGAAACAAAACTATTGCAAGATTTCCATCGGGGCTCCTTTGGTTCCTTTTCCAGTACCATCCTGCAGCAACTTCAAACTTCAGCTTCCCCAAAACATATCACTTCAAAACAAACCACACTAACAACGCCGAGAGCTGAACTTTGCCTCTCCAACACCAGACTATGACCCAAACCCTGCCATTCCCACTCCCGCTTCGCTCCCAGTTTCCCACTGGGAAACACGCGGAAGACACAGCAGCAGTGACGTGCATCAGAGCATCTCAAGGAGACAAAACCCAGCTCCAGGCTCTCCACAGCCACAGACAAGGCTTACCTTCTTCAGCCTGCCTGTCTTGGTGCCCACGAAGACCACGCTGTAGCCGTTGTAGACGTAGGAAGCCACGGAGGTCATGCGGTCACGGCTGGAGGTGAAGAGCGTCACCCCGTCCACTGGCACTGAGCCCCCCAAGGGCTGGTTGATGTCGAGCCCACAGAAGTTGTCATCGATGGGGACTGGCTGGAAAGACAAAATTTGGGACAGCTGTGAGTGAAACAGAGCCCAGGGCACTCGGGGTGGTGTGGAGGGAGCTGGTGGTGCTGGCAGCGGGGTGGGGGCCACCAATGCGCCACCCCCTGCCAGCTCCAGCCACCTTCCCCAGGGTTCCTGCAGCTTCCAGAGCCCTGGGTTGGGAGTGACAGAGACTCCTGGAAGCTGCACGCTTTTATTCTGCCTTAACACCATCCCTTCCCTCATTGTCATCACACTGTAGGATGAGAGCATGGATTAAAGGGGAAGGGCACTCTGAATTTAGGGAAACTGAGGCACAGACAGACTGATCCTACTCCGCAAACGTGTGTTCCACTGGGGTAGGGATTGATCCCGGCTCTTAAGAACTCCCACAGTCAACACCCAGCGCATCCTTACCGCTTTGGTGCACTGGACATCCTTCCCCAGCAGCCAGTTGAGCTCCAGGTTGCCCTCGCCCTGGTAGCAGGACTGCAGGCGTTCCTTGATGTGGGCATTGATGGTGCGGATGGGGAAGGCGCAGAGCGCGGAGTCATCAGGGGGGTGGTGGTACTGCTTCTGCCCCTTGGAGAAGATGGCAAAGAGCACGTCCTCCTCTGCTGTGATGTTGAGGGCCCTGGCCAGCACCTCCCCTGGCTTGGACAGGTAGGCAGCCTGCAGCAGGCGGTACTCAGTGTCCCCCTTGACGCAGCCAAAGGGCAGGGACACGTAGGAGTGGAACTTGGGGTCGTCCTTGCACAGGCGGACGATGCGGGAGGTGTAGAAGAGGTCGCTGGCGGAGTTGATGGAAACGCCCTCGGGGGTCTCCGGCTGCACGGTCAGGAAATAGACGAAGCTGCCGCTGGCAAAGCCGTAGATGTAGAAGATGTCAAAGTGTGAAACCAGGGCCAGCGTGTCCGAGGGGATTTTGATGAGGGACGAAACAAAGTCACTGTGGAGCTCGTAATCCAACATCGCCGACGACTCCGGGTCCCGGGGCAGTTTGCGGCTGGAGAGGGTGGGGAAATAATCCTGCTTGCCATCCACTGCCGTGCCGATGAAGAGCTTCCCATCCTCGCCCTCGGAGCGCACGATCACCCCGTACATGGTGCCTGTTTTGTTGACGCTGGAGAGGTAATGCTCCTTCTTGTGCGAGGGCTCCACCAGGATGAAGAGGTCGTCGAGGCGCAGCAGCTTGCAGACCCCCTGGTAGAGGCTGCCGCACGCCAGCAGCCGGTTCTCGGAGTAGTCGATGATGAGCAGCTTGTTGACGTTGTTGGTGAGCGTGAGGACCTCGCTGCATGGCTGCACGATGAGGGGAGGGTAGCAGGATTTGTTGTCCTCCTCGGGACCGGTTTTGTGAGCCACCAGAATGGTCAGGTTCCCCGAAAGCTTGTAGACCCTGTTGATGGCTCCCACGTAGACGGCCCCGGTGCCCCGGTGCACCGTCAGGTGGTTGAAGGTCCAGTCCCGGTTCTCCGAGTGGAAAGTGTTGAACAAGGCAGTGCTGGACACGTTCCGGGAGAGCGATGCCAGGAAGAGGCAGAGCAGAGCCACTGAGCAGCCATCAGAGTCCAGTACCCGAGGCCAGCTCCTCCTCTGATCCATCCTGGGAAAGGCAAACTCCGTGTCCCCCGTGCGTGTCCTGAGCCCTGGCAATGTCCCTCACATGGTTCTGTGGAGAGAAGAACCACCCAGAGTGAAGGATTAGATCCTGTGTGCCCTGCAGATAAAATTCAAAGGAGGTTTTCTAATTACACAGTCCTTGAGATAAAGGGAGGATGTCTCCAAGCACAACGAGAATTAAGCAAGTCCACAACTTACTGGAGAACAGTTCAGGCTTGATGCTTTGCCACTTGTTTCAGCCCCTGCATCTTAATTTGTGGTGGGGTTTGGCTGTTTAGAACATGATCTGCTCAGCCAGGGAGGGGAGAATCAGCTCCAACCCAAGACAAAGCCTGCAGTTCCCAGCTCCCAAACCATCCATCTGCAATCTTGGCTGAAAGGATGTCTCCTGCAGGGTGTGTTGCTGGAAGCAGCAGAGGAAATAAGAGCTTTTCTTTACCTTTAAACCCTCTCTGATTTAATTTGGAAGGAGCCTCGTGCAGGCAAGTTCACTGAGCACAAACACACTGAAGGTGCTGACATCTCCTCTCAGAGCCAGAAGTGCCTCTCAAGCAGGTGCTTTTTAGGCAGGAACTCCTTCACAAGGTAGTTTCCTGCCAAAAAAGCAGCTGCCACCAAGGTGGGAGCACGTGGTTGGAGCAGCCACCAAACCCTGCCAGCAGGGGAGAGACCACCAGACTAGAGCAGCTTGCTTGACCTGACCACAGAGATGTCCGAGTGCAAGGATGCAGAAAACCACCACAAAGTTCTCCTTTATCCCAAATAGTGCATTCCTTACTTGCTTCAGGGTGGGCAGGCAAAGGAACCACTTCAGAGACATCCTCCTTCACCCTGGGAAGAGGCTGAGGATGAACCACATTCTGTATCCACCGTGTCCCAGCAGGGCCAGGCCAGTCCTGGGCAGCTCTGATCCCTCATGGAAACCCTGGGCAGCTCTGATCCCTATGGAAACCCTGGGCAGCTCTGATCCCTATGGAAACCCTGGGCAGCTCTGACCCCTCATGGACACCCTGGGCACCTCTGATCCCTCATGGAAACCCTGGGCACCTCTGATCCCTCATGGAAACCCTGGGCAGCTCTGATCCCTCATGGAAACCCTGGGCACCTCTGACCCCTCATGGAAACCCTGGGCACCTCTGATCCCTCATGGACACCCTGGGCACCTCTGACCCCTCATGGACACCCTGCCCTGGCAGCTCTGCTCCTCCTGCCCCGGGTGCAAAGGCACCCTCTTCTGATTCTCTCCCCCCCATCTGATGGCTGCTGCTTCTGGTTTGGTTCAGTGAAATTTAAAACAATCCCCGGTGCTGCAAAGCCACCCTGAGCCCGCGAGTGTCACCGAGCAGCCGCTCTTTAGGCTTGTTCCCTCCGGGAGCCGGAGACGGCTGTTCCCGAGAGGTGACAAAGGAGCTCTGTCCCTGCGCTGCCGTCTCCGTGTCACTGACAGGAGACACGACAGGAGAGAGGCAGCGGTAATGGCTTTCTCATTCTGCTCAGGGAGACATTTCCCCAGCTGCTTCCCTCTCGTTGCCAGCTCAGCATTCCCACCTTTGGCTGCTGCAGTTTGTCCGTCCCGGGGAGGATGCGGACCCTGCCACTCTCTTGGTGTTTTGGGGACAGTTGTGGCACTGGACAGCTGCTCCTGCTGCCTTCCCCACACCCACGGCAGCACCAGGGGAGCCCCAGGCTCTTCCCACTGCATTTCTGAGTGGACATCCCCACACCATTCCCTGCCCCAGCATCTTCCCAAACAACACGAGTCAAAGTGTTCCCAGGGATCTGGGAGGGTCCTCTCCATGCTGGTGACACATGGTGGGCACTGATCACGGGGCACAGGGGTCTTAGAGCAGCTTTGCCTGGAACCCCAAGTCCTGGGATATGATCATCCACAGGTTCTGCTTCAAGGGGAGCCCCCAAAGGGAGAGATCCCACAGAGAACAGTGGGGCTCTGCTGTAAAGCTCTGCACACACCATCTTCCTGCTCAGCAGCTTCCAGTTCTTAAAAAGTTGTTCCACTGCCACTTGAGACAAGGACAGCGCAGGGTAGAAGTGAATGCACTTAAACAATTGAACTTGACACACACCTGGATGTGTGGGACAGCAGCACCACAGCAGTTTCAGATCTTTTCCAGCAACGTTTCCATCCCCAGCCTGTCCAAACCCAGCCAGTGGAGCTGCTCTGCAGCAGAGCTGTCAGCTGCAGCCCAACCTCTCTGCTGTGCCTCAGTCAAGGTTTTGTAGAGCACTAGTGAACAGTCATCACCAATGGCAAGAGAGATCATCCAGGAAGGAGAATCTGCCTTTCAAACGTGACCTGAACGTGCCAGACCGTGGCCATGAGCTGCCATCCTACCCAGCCATCCCTGGATCCGTGTCACAGCTCCTGTCCCCAGGGCCAGGGGACAGCGTGAGGGTGCAGGGTTGGGCAGAGCACAGCAATATGGACAGCAAAGAGACAGAGGAGCCCTGTGAGGGTCAGCTGGGATTTTGGGGAGGAATTCTTGGCGCAAAGAGCGGGGAGAGGTTGGCAGAGGTTGCCAGATGTGACTGCCACATCCCTGAAGTGTCCAAGGCCAGGTTGGATGGGGTTTGGAGCAACCTGGGGTGGTGGAAGATGTCCCTGCCCAGGGCAGGGGGTGGCACTGGATGAGCTTTAAGGTCCCTTCCAGCCCAAACCATCCCTGTGGAGGAGGCCAAACACCTGGGCAGTTAAACACTAGCAGAACGGGTGATTTTAACTCTGATCCTTAATACCATTTGATCATTAATTTTTCCTCTCTTTCTTTCTTTTTTTTTTTTTTTTCTGAAGAGAGTTTTAAAATACAGCCTCAGAAGCAATCTGCAGCTATTAGTAACGCAAGGTGAAAGCGAGAGTAAATTCAGGGACACAATATAAACCCAAGCAGCTGAAAGGCCTCAATTAGGCTGAAAGGAGTTATCTGGTATTTAAATAATTATTAGATTGAAGGAATAATCACAGGTCTGAGCCGATTTTTTCCCCCACTGTCATCCTAATGGAGACTATAATATTATTATTCAAATGCCCATGATTCTCATTGAGGGGGGAAGAAAAAAGGCCTCATTTAATCTCCATGCGACAGGGCTTCAGGAGGCACCATTAGTCATTTCTCTCATTTCAGCTGTCACTCACTCACGGGCACCACAGTTTGTCATTAGTGGCATTTTGTGCAGACCAAAAAAAAAAAAAAAAAGAAAAAAACAGGAAAAAAAAAAAGAAAAAGAAAGAAAATTAAAGCCAAAACAACAAGAGAATCTCCTGTGGTAAATGACGGCTCAAAGGCACAATTCTGATGTCACCAGTGTGGCAGCTGTGTTTGCCTGCTGGGGACAGGGGGCTTTGCTTTGGGGGTGGGGTTGGTCTGGTGAGCAGTGATTTACACTCAGCACTTCTGGGCCCTCACTCATCGCCTCTGCTCCCTCAGCCCCTGTTTCCCGGGATTTCACCCCCTCTGGATGTGCCCTGGCACCTCCAGGACACAGCAAAGCATCCCCAGAGCCTGCACTGACCCCACAGCCTCAGACACCCCCATCCTCACCCCCACAAGCTTTTCCCTGTCTGTCCTTTTTTCTGTGCCTGTGTTCCCCCTGCCCAGAGGCCACCAGGGTCCCCAAGCACCCGCAGGGGGGAGCAGATTGGGCCATAAATCCCACGTTGGCTTTGTGGGGGCTGTGTCCCTGAGCAGACCCTCCTGAGGAATGACAAAGCCAGACAGGAGGGGCAGAGGGGCTGGGATTGCTCTCAAGGCTGGGGGTGGGTTCTGCCCTTTCTGCTCTTTAGAGCCCCCCAACAATAAGGATGAGTTATAAATCACCACTGAAGAGGCTCTGAGGTTTCTCCAGAGCTTTCCCCACAGGGATGACAAATAGCAAGCTTTTCCTGAAACACAACCTTTTGGGTTTTGGACCGAAATCCACCTTCCTGGCTCGCCCTGTCCCTGCTCTGTGCTGGCAGCCACCGGCAGGATCAGTGCCAGGAGCTGTGTCCCCCCTTCCCCGGAGCTGCTCATTCCCAGGGATGGCATTTCACAGGCCCGGCAGCGTTCTGAGAAAGAGTTAAGAGGGCAAAACACAGCATTGTGATTATTGCTTCCTCCAGGCCTGGGACAAGGAAGAGGAGGGGAAGAACAGAGCCCAGCCACGAAAAGGCATTTCCCTGATAACAAACACCATCACAGGAATTATGCACAAAATTTGTCCAGAGCCCAGATATTTGTTTATACAACACACACTGTGCAAAGCTCTCCCCCCTCACCTCCCTCCTGTGCACACACATCCCAACAGGTCCAGAGAAACAGAAAATCCAGGCAGGGCCCTGTCCACATTTGGAGCTGCAGTTTGGAGGACAAGGACACAGCACAGCTGATGCCACCCCTGGTGTTGTCCCAGATTTGTTGGACAAGCCTGGACAAGTTGTGCTCCTCCATCCCCATCCCCGGGGGAGATCCAAAGCAGCACCACAGCTGTGGCTGTCACCCAGCTGTGCCTTACAGCTGGAGTCATTTAACCCAGCAACCCCACAGGGCTTCCACGAAAATCCATCCCCCAAGCTCGGACACCTCCGTGGCAGAAATTAGACACCTTCTCCTTTGCCTGCGCTGACACTTGACACCTGCTCTCTGAGAAACCACAGCTGGCAGCGATTGAGCTTCGAGTGCACTGCTGTGAAATAGCTCATAAATTTCCTTGCTTGGAGAGGGGAGCTGGGCAAGGAGGACTTTATTCCCCAGGCAGTCCCCTGAGGACAGGCTGGAGGCTGGTGACAGCCTGATGTGCTGCAGCAGACCCTGATTTTCCTGGCTGCCTTGAAATCTGACACCGAGGGGAAATTTAACACTTCTGAAGTTTCATAGCTGGTTTAGTCAAGTTTTGGGGAGGCTCAGGTTCAGCCAAACCTGTGTAAACAGGTCATTGGCTTTGGGCAATGTTGAAAGAGGAAGAGTTGGATGGAGAGTTGTGTCTAACACAGCCTCCTGCTGCAGGGCCCAGCTGTTACAGCCATCATTCCAGTGGTGTTTCTCAAAATAATCCTCAAGGACCCCCAGAAATGGAATCCACAACCCCTCCAGGCAATCTAGGTCAGTTTTATGTGCCTCAGAAAGTGCTTTTTCTGGTTTCCTACCTGAGTCCTGATGGACTGAGCTTTATCCACCTCTCCACCGGCGCACCTGAGCATCGTTTGATTATTCATGGACTTTATTCCCAACAAAATGGAATTTAATGGCTGCTGACCTTAGGTGCAAGCAGATTAAACGATGAAATGATTTGCCCAAGGCTAAGCAAAAGGTCCCAGTGGCAAGGCAGGGAGTTTTATCTCCCGAGCCTCAGCCCAGCACTGTGTCCCCAGGTGACATCCAGCTGCAGTTTATTACAAGAGAATATTACAGAGCAGCATGAGGGAGGATCACAGAGCGGCCACCGAACTGCAGGAGAAAAATAAGCAGCAGCTTCTCCTGGCCTCACTCCAAGCACACCATAGGCAAGTGAAGAACCCCAGCTTCAAATTAAATGGGTCCCCAGCCACTCCATTAAACAGAAATCCTGCAACAGAACTCCTTTGGCTGTGCCAGCCCCTCACAGCGAGCTGTTCGTTATCCCCTCGCTCCCTCCGGCAGCCAGATGTATTTACACAGTAGCCACAGCGCTGTTACCTAAGTAAACCAGGAAATGGGACATTTGTTAAAATCAGGTTCTGGGATGCTCAATCCCCAGCTGTGAGCACTGGATCTCTCTCAGCCAACGGGGCTGGAGCTGTGGGCACCTCTGGAGGGTTACTGGTGGTGCTCCCTGCTGCTCCAGCACGGGGTTATCTCCTGGGATGAGCACCAAGCCAAGCCTGCACATCCCCAGGCCATGCTGCTGTCCATCCCTGCAGGGCAGCAGTGCCACAGCACCCAGCAGGGTGGGCAGTGCAGGAACACCTGCAGGGAGAGGGGCATTCCTGCACCCAGCAGGGTGGGCAGTGCAGGAACACCTGCAGGGAGAGGGGCATTCCTGCACCCAGCAGGGTGGGCAGTGCAGGTACACCTGCAGGGAGAGGGGCATTCCTGCACCCAGCAGGGTGGGCAGTGCAGGAACACCTGCAGGGAGAGGGGCATTCCTGCTCCGTGCCCAGCACCTGCTCCCTCCTTCCCTCCACCGCCCGGCTGCCAGTCCCAACGCCAGCATTCCCACCACAAACAGGGGAGGAATTGTCACCCAGGTGCCACTGTGGGGTCACGAGGATTTGGGAAGGTGGAGCACGACTGCAAAAGCCCTTAAATGAACAGGAAAAGCAAAGCAGACACATGATGCAGGACGGGGGCTACACAGCACTGAAGAACCCTTCAGGGCTTGTGAAGAAGCCCCTGTCAGGCCTGTCCTGCTCAAGGGTGGGCTGGGAGCTGCAACCACCACCAGCTTCAGCAGCCACACCAAGGAAATGCCTTTACCCCCCAAAGCCTCCTTGCCTGGGCTGGCTGCCCTTCCAAGGGCATCCCTCGGGAGCTTGATTCTGTTTTTGACAGAGTTTCAAGGTGCTTGAACCCTTGAAAGGGTAAGAGAGCTCCATCCCTGCCCAGTCTGCTCCACCCTGCACGAGAAGTGGCCACCACAGAGCTCAGAACCACAGGCACAGAGCTCAGAACCACGGGGATGGTGCCTGGCCAAGGGCAGGGTCCCTCCATGGCCTGGCAGTCGGTGTCTGGGGGGCTCCCAGGTGTCCCCAGCCTCATGGCCTGAGGTCCAGGCAAGGATCCCAAAGCCTGGAGCCATCTCCCCTCTGTGCCACCAGCAGCTGAATGTCATCCTCTCATCTCCAGAGTGCTGGGACATCAATGTCTCCTTGAGAAAGTGGCTCCTTCACACTCATGTGCTCCCTGCTCCTCTGCCCTGCTTTTCAATTTCAGAGCTCTGGCAGATCTCTGATTAATTCAAGCCTGTTTAATAACCCTTCTGTTTAGATGAAACGAGCTGTCTTGTTTTCTTTATTTTTAACACTAACTCTCGTTTCTTTGCTAAGGATCTCTGTCATTTAAAAACTTCTCTCTCTCCAACCAAGCTGATAATAAGATGGAGAAAGCAGCTGCTGAAGTCCACATCTGACATCAGCCAGACGGTCTGAGGCTAAAGAGGGGCTGGACACTTTGATGGATGAGATATCCCAAAAGCCTGAGCAAAATCAGGAACTCTACAAATCCCTGTGTAGCTCAGAGCAGAGCACAAACACCGTGGGGACAATGTGGGTGACAGGAGAGGAGGCTCAGGAGCTGCAGCCCCCACACTCCTCACCCAGGAAGGGTCAACGTGTTTCTGCCTGTGGGGAAGAAAAATATCCCCTAAAAGCCCCTGGAAGCTGCTGCTGCTCAGGCTGTGTCCCACACTGTGCCCCAGGCGTGGCAATCCATTGGCCATGGGCTGCTCCAGCTGCTCCCAGCCTTGGCACGGCGTCCACAGCCTCTCCCTGCTCCTGTGGGTCCCACCTTCCCTTGTCACCTGCTCTGCTGTGACATCCTCATCCCACAGGGTCCTGGGGCACCGTGCCCACTGCCCAGTCTGGCCTTTTCCCTCCCAGCCCCTGCCCATCCCACCCAGAGCCCACCAGGGGTGACAGCCACACCGGGAATTCTGAGGGGAGCAGAGCCGGAGCCTCTCAGCTGCTCCCGCCTCGCTGAATTTCAAAGCTGCACTTGTCTGGAGAGCAACTGAGTCACTTCCTCCCCACATCAGCCTGTCAGACGGGCTCCAGCCATGCCCGGAAAACAATAAATCCTTCAAGGACGTGTGGGGCCATATTTCACAGGGATGCAGAGAGCCTGCCTGCCCCGAGAGCCCCTCAGCACCTCCAGATCCAGCTCTGCTCCAGGGACATGTCCCAACCTGGCCCCAGGCTCGTCCCAGCTGTCCCCAAATCCCCAGGGCACTGCTTTGGATGGAGCAGCATGGTGATCAAAGCCACCCTCTCACTCCTGAGGGGACACATCACCAAGAACTGACCCCAGAATTTCCTGGATTCCGTAAAATACACAGAGGATCTCACAGGGAGAGAAGCTACGGCTGAATTCGGGGCAGGACTTTGTTGACAAACCCAAGGCCACATCACAAAAGGAGTTTCCTCCAAAAACACAACAAAACAACTTGTGAGAGCCAGAGCACCACACTCAGCTGGTTCAATTTTACAAATTCCCCCTTTACAACCACAAACTGCTCCTCCAGATCCCCAAAACATTCCTACGAGGCTCAAGGATTGGGGGGGGCAAAGCCAAAACTCAACAATTGGAGCTGTCTCTAGCCCAAAACCTGTGGAACTTTCACCAAAACAACCCAGCTGAGACGCTTGGCCAAAAACAACCTCTCAGAGATTCCTCTCTGAGGAAAACTGGTGATTTTGGAAAATCCAGGAGCGCTCAAGTGCTGCTCCCTTTGTCTTTTTTTGAAGCCAGAAGCAAAGACCAACTGAGTTACATTAAGGATCACAAGAGTTCTCACCAAATGATCCCAGATAGATGAAAACAAATTCAATGACAAGGAAATTAATATGAGATCCCCTTCAGTAACACGATGGCTAAAGCAGATAATCAGCACAAGTGTCATGTTTATAATGGGAATTTGCAGAGAATGAAGCAGGAATTCGCAGGGATGAACAAATGAGCCAATATTCTGCTTCTTCTCGTGTTAAAATTTGCAGTTTGGGATAAAAAATAATGTTGTTCTTTTTAAAATCTTGGGAGGAGAAGGAAATTAGGCCAAAATTGTTTGGTTTCCACTAGATCTTGGCAGTTCAGAGGGTGTGAGAGCAGGTTCTGCTGGGGCAGGTGAGCTGCCCTAAGCCCTGTGCCAGCAGGACTCACCCCCAGGGAGAGCATTCCTTTATTAAAAGTCAATTAAATCTCATCTCAATGACAGGATTGACACGGAGCTCATTGGTACAAGTCGGTGAAGCAGTGAATGGGTAAAATCCAACCCAGTCAGAATTCACAGTCAGAAGTGAAAAAACCCCTCTGGAAATTCACAGCAATTCCCCCCAGCCTGTCCCTCCTGAGGTCAAACCTCCCAGTGACCCCGCACCCGGGGCTGAGCTAATTTCTATCTCTTTTCTTTTTTAAACCAAGTTATACAACACCCTTGGAACTCCTCACAAGAGCCTCTGCTTTTGTTTCTCTCTGAGAGTTTGTTCTGGCACTGCTGAGCTGAGCCGCGGCCACCTCGACTCCAGAGAATTCATCTGGTGGAACCGATGGGACCGACTTGTCCCTGTCACACAGAACTTGTCCCTGTCACACAATTCCTGCCCTGAAAAGCAGAGTTACACAAGCTCTTGTAGCAGCACCTCATTATGGCCCGGGGGACAAGTGAGGGGCTGCTGCCTCTCTGTCCCTGCGAGTTTGGCCCGAGCTCCTCGGTTGCCATGAGATTTTTAAAGACAGTCTGGACCTGTCACCACTGAGCAGGCTTTGAACACAATTCCTGCTCCAGGACGATCCTCAGCTGCCAGGGGAGCCAAACACTCCAGGAGAGGGCTGGTCCTCACTGCTGCTGGAATTAACTCCTTGAGAACTGCGAGGAAACGTCACAAGTGGGACAGGGAGAACCTGCAGCGCCCCTTCTGCTGCCACAGCATCTCCCAGCCAAGCAAACTGCTGGGGATGTTTTCCCATCTGGCCTTCCTCGCAACGGATGATGTCTCTGATGTTAAATTCATTTGGAAATCCAGAAGGGCAGACAGCAAAATCAGGAGTTTTGGAAGGTTTAAGGCAAACACAAAAGCGTTTCTGATTCCGAGGTAGACTTTGAAAAGCTCTTCCTGTTAGTTTGCTTACTCTGTTTTGTTATATTTTTTAATTACAGAATGGTTTGGGTTGGAAGGGACCTTAAATCTCATCCAGTTCCAACCCCCTGCTATGGGCAGGGACATCTCCCAGTGTCCCAGGTTACTCCAAGGTCTTGGACACCTCCAGGGAAGGGACCTTTAAGGTCCTTTCCAACCAAACCATTCCACCGTTCTATGTTTTAACTTCAGTGTAGATTTCAAACCTGTGAAATGGCATATTTTAAGCCCAAGAATAATCGAGGCAGTTAGGAAACCTCCAGGCACGCTCCCTTTTCCTCCCCACCTCTTCACACTTCCATTAAAAATCAAAAGGAAATTCACAGGCTGTTATTTTTTTTCTTTTTTTGTGTTCAAATAACATTCCAGGCTGTGACATAAGCCAGCAAAGACAGGAAATATGATCATGAGGGCAAAGCTCCATCCTCTGCTCCTGTCACTGCGACTTTTTGGGGACTTGGCAAATGACTGAGTAGAGGAGACAGCCGGCGTGTTTTATGGAGTTGAACTGTAACATCCCTGTTCCTCAGCCAGCTCCCCGTTCCTCTGCTCTGACACCAATAAATCTGCTCAGGCACAGGGAACAAAGCTCTTCACACGAGCTGGCCACACGTGAACCCCTCATATTTGGCTACCTGGGCAAGCACCCAGCCCCTGGGCTCTGCTGTGTGGAAAAGTTCCCCCCCAAAATGGGAAAATGTTGATTTCAGTACCATCACCTGGGGGGTTTAACCCAGCCACCAACACACTCACATTCACCACAGCTTTCCCAGCTGCCAATTCCCAGAATCTCAGCCTCCCATCCCAAGGGGGGAAATTGCCACTTTGGGCTGGAAGGGAAACCCTGCCAAGGCAAACGCAGAAATCGCCGCGCAAATCCAAACAACTCAAAACCTCCTTTCAAGGGTGTCCAAGAATTTAACCTCAAAAGCTCAGAGCACAAACTCACTTTTCGGAAGCTCATTCCCAGGTGAACAAAGCAAAGCAGGGAGACTCAGGAACACCTGGAAAACACCTCCAGATTTCCACCCTTCTCTTGCTGGACGCCCAGTGCCCTCCAGTGCACGAGAGATGGCCGCGGGCTCCCAGCCGCTGACAGAACCACCACGGAGGGAGAGCTGCACATGAATCTCCCTGGGAGGAATCTGTTCCCAGGCTGGAAATGACAGGAGGAACTTCTTCCACGCTGAGTCAGGGAGTGAGGGCGGCTGCGGGGCCGTGGTGGCTGCGCTTCCTCCCCGGCGCGCGTCAGGAGCCGGCGGCAGAGCCAGCGCTGCCTCGCAGCTTTCCTGTTTTCCTGAGCCTTCCCAGACAGGGAAATGGGGCTCCAGAGCCTGACACGGCGGGGGTTAAACTGCTGGTGTGTAAATGCTGTCAGGAACTGCAAGGAAAATGAGCTGTTTGCTTCAAGCTGTGCTGGTCTGCACCAGGAGCGGCCTCTCCAAGGACTGTCGCTCTCCCATCCACCGCCCCTTCGGTAGGAAAATGGGATTAGATTTGCCTGTGCATCCCAAGGGCTTCCCCACATATCCCAGCATTCCCACTGCTGATCCCCATGCATGAGTGGAGCCCAGGGCAGGTGGGAGTCGCTGGTCCAGCTCTGGGAGAGCCCTACCAGCCCCTGCAGGTCACACAGAGAGGCAGAGGCTGGACCTGCACTGAGCTCTCCCGACCTGTGCCCCTTTTCCTGTTCCACTCTCCTGCTCACAGGGATTATTCTGGGTGTGGGTTCCCACAGAGGCTCCTGTCAGAGCAGCACCTACCCCCAGGATCTGGCTGGGCTGTGGCACAGGGATGGTGTTGGTGTCTGTCACACTCACAGGGAGAGCTCAGGGTGCTCCCCAGCGCTGACCCAACACCCACTCACTGTACTCGGGGCAGCCAGGCCTGATCCTGCCCTTCCCTTCCAGCTCCAGCTGAGACACTGAGCTTGTGTTCCAGCCCTGAGCCCCTCAGAGCCCCCCTCAGAGCCCCCTGCTCCCAGCACAGCCCCGGGGAGGCAGCAGCAGCAGCAGGAGGAGGAGAGGTGAGAGGTCAGGGCAATATTTACTCAGACATCACCTTTCACTTTTATGAAGTGGGGAAACAGTGCTGGAGCAGGAAAAGGGCTGCGAGGGACGTTCCTGCCTGGGAAGCTGCTGCCACAGAGAGCACAGCACAGAGCTGGCTCCAGGGAGCCACGGCCTGGCTGGGACAGGACTCCCCAATCCCACCCAGGGCTGGGGCTGAGCTCCCAGGCTCCATCTGGGAATGGCTGGACAGGCAGGAGCTCTGCAGGAGCTCTTCAGGTGGTGCCCAGGCACTCAGGAGCCCTTGGCACAGCGGGATTGCACATTGAGATTTTTAGGAACTCGCAGGTGACATGGGACACGGAGCAGAGTGAGCATGGGATCAGCCGGATGACAGAACTTCTACAGGGAAAACTCTTGGAAGTACCTTCAGCAAGTGGGGAGATGGAGCTGAGTGTGCCCCTAACAGGGAGCTGGGGCAGGGCAGCAGTGGCAGCCCTGGCAGGGCTCTCCCAGGCTCATTCTTCCCTTCGGAGATCATCTGGATTTTTTTATAACGTGACTCTGATGCCTTTTATCTCCAGCTCTGAATGCAATTTTAGCCCAGGCAAAGCGGGATTAAATGTTCGGTGTAGGATACATTTATCTCGCCTTCCACTCCCCCCTGCCCGCCCTTCCAGGTCGATTTCAGCCAAAGAGAAACTGAGATTACGGAGGGGGAAACATGAGATGGGATCTCTGTGATGAGGAGGGGAGGGCTCCTCTTTCCCAGCGCCCCATCCCTGACAGCTCCACCCCTGCAGCATCCCGGTACCCGGACGCAGGGATGATCAGAATTCCCATTCCAACCCGGCCGGGAGCGCACAGCTCTTGAGGTCCATCGCTGGCTGACACGTGTTGTACTGCTGTGCTTGGGAGAGCTGCGCTTTCTCGGGAATGTGCCGCTGGAGCAGCCTTGCCCGGACACAGAGGAGCCACGGACATGAACAAGGAGCGAGGACACACGGCCACAGCCAACCTGGATCAGCCGGGAATGTCCAAAAAGCACCAAAGCCCCATTATGTGCCCCCTCCAGTGCTGTGTCGGGTCAGAGTTCCAGCCCCTGAACCCCATCTCCACCGGCCAGAGGCTGCAGCTCAGCACGGCTTTGCTCCTTGCTGGGTTTATGCTCGGTTTTTAGTTGGATCCAGAGGACCCCTCTAGTGGGATGAGGAGGAATTTCAAGCCCACATCCCACCCCCAAATTCCACTCGGTGCTGGTTGTGGGGTTCAGGGTGGGTGCTGGGCTGCCAAGGGGAGCAGGCTCCGGAGTTCCTCAGCCCATTTTGCCGTTTTCCCATTGGAGGTGAAGCCAAAACCAGGCTGCAGTGTGGATGCCGGGGGGACAGCGCAGGTGGGGAGAACCGGAGAAAAGAGAAACACTACCCAGACATGAGGCTAAATCCCTCCAAAGCCGCACAAGGAGGTGACTCCCACCAACAAAACCCCTCTGGCAGTAAGGGGTGACCCGGCCCGCGTGTGTCACAGCGCTGCTGGAGGTGGCAGGGCCACCCTGTGAGTGTGGGGACGCGGCCCGTGTCCCTGCCGGCAGCACCCCGCAGTAAATCCATTTATTTTCACTGCAGACGGCGGCTCGCAGCACGAGCCCCGGGCGGCCCAAGGACAGCGCGTTGCCCTCAATTCCACTTTTGTTCGTTCCTGCTCCTCCTTCGAGCCGCGGCTCCCCCAGCGCCGCCCGTGCGCACGGAGCGCCCGCGGTGCCCTCGCCCTGCCCGCGCACGGAGGGGGCACCCAGCGAGCGCAGCGGACCCCGGGGATGCTCCGGGGGGACACCGACACTTCAGCTCCGTCCGATGCAACCCCGTGGCTCAGCCCGGGAGGAGTCGGGAGCACCTTTTCCCCCCTGCCCTCCCCTTTGCTGTTGTGGCGGTGGCCTCCCAGCCAAGCTGGTTAAGAGATTAACACTCTAAAAACCACATTTACTCTAATTAGCCATGAAATCTTTGTAACTAAGTGAAAAAATGTTTCCCTTGAGGGATTTTTGTCCATTCATCACTGTTTGAATTGCCGGGAAGGGGGGGTGGGGAAGAGAAAAGAGGGGGGGACGAGGAAAAAAAAAAAAAAACCTCAGATCTAATGAATTAATAGCAGAATGCCCTGGGGGAGCAGCGGCTCCTCCACAGCACGGGCACAGCAAAGGGGGCTTTTCACAGCTCGCCGAAGGGACGCTGCTGAATTATTTCGAGTTAACAGACTGTAACAGCTCTGCTCCCGTTTGAGCCGGGCAGCTTGGCCAGCGCTCCGCTCCTCCCTTCCCTTCCCGTCCCTTCCCTTCCACAGGGGACGGACAGACGGACGCTGTGCCCGGCCAGCTGGGTGCCCCTGCCCTGCAGACAGCCGGGGGGGGGACACACACACAGGGCACTGCTGGCAGCACCACCAGTGCCCCCAGTTCCTGTTGTACCGGGAAAAAACATTTCAGAGTTAGGTGGGAGGGGAGGCAGAGAATCTTGCCACAACTTAGGCCCATAAATATTTCATATCGCTGGAAGAAGAACGATTATATTCCTGCCAGCACTTTTCTTGTGTATTTTAAATGTGTCACCGCCTTCTACTTTCTCCCCCGTTTGTGTTTCTTGTAACAGGCCCATGAAATAAAGATTAGCTGAATAATCAAGAGTGTTTAGAAATGTGAAGGGGCCTGTCTCAGGAGCACTGCATGCTCAGGTTCATCTTTTTCCAGGGTTTTTTTCCCCACTTTTTTTTTTTAAGGGAGGCAGATGGGGGAGCGCGGCTTTCTCGGGGTGGGAGCGGGAGGGAGCGGAGCCTGAGCCCGGGGCTGGGGAGAGCGGCGAGCACGCAGTGCCCCGTCAGAAATGACAGGCTCAGCACCGTGAGGAGCAGGGGGGCACTCTCCCCCATTACATATTTATCGTTCAGGCTGCAGAGGGGCCAATTAAAACGGCTTGATCACCGCCGCGTTCGAGCAGCCGCGGATGTGCTGGGAGAGGAGGGATGAGAGGGGCAGGTGCGCACATCGCTGTTGGGATGTGGTGCAGTCCCTTCTCCGAGAGCCACAAACCAGCCTCAGGGAGCGAATGTGAGAGCATCCCTGCGTGAATAAAAGTGCTTCTGCTACCCCCGGATCATCCCTCAGTGAGCAAAGGTGCCCCTGCTCCTCCAGGAAAGCATCCCTGGGTGAACAAAAGTGCCCCTGCTCCTCCAGGAGAGCATCCCTCGGTGAATAAAGGTCCCCCTGCTCCTCCAGGAGAGCATCCCTGGGTGAATAAAAGTGCCCCTGCTCCCCCAGGATCATCTCTGGGTGAACAAAGGTGCCCCTGCTCCCCCAGCAGAGCATCACGTTGGCACCCAGCAGCCAGCCCAGCTTCCCACCTTCAGCTCCTCACCACTCACGCAATCCCTAAATACCGGCTTTGCTTTCTCTCCCAGTTCAGCTCCTCATCTCGGCTGCCCACGGCATGAGACAGTCTGCACCTACATCTGCCCTAGCTTTTGGGCAACCTTTCCCAGGCATGCTCGAGACTCCCACATTTAGCTGCAACAGGAGTTCCCTGAGCAAGTTCTGGAAAGCCTCGTGGCGGCACCTAAATGGGAGATGTCGGGAAGAGCCTGCAAATCACCCTGAGACTCCACGGGCTCTGCCCGGCAAACTGCTCCAAATGTCATCTCCATTTAGCTGCTTTGCGAGCCAATTTGTCACATCCTAATGCAATTTGCTGAGGAGAGTTAAAGAGCACAGGGCAGGAGCAGTCACCCCTTCCTTCTGCGGGCTCCCGCAGCCAGGCTGAGCCTGCAGCTCCCCTCTCACACCCAGCTGGAGCTCCCTTCTGCCGGGAGGCAGGGGAGGCTCGGGGTTAATGCAAAGAACAAGGCAGAGCATGGGAAGAGCTGCTTCCATCATATCGGTGGATTATGTGCAGATCTTATGCAGCATCTGCTACCTGCTTCCACCGCACCACCACTGCGTTCGGAGCCGGGGAGAGGGGGGAAACTCCGCAATTAATTACAGCAAACAACACCGTAAAGACAATGAGGAGTAAATTGGGTTACTTTATCTTCTTGCCGCAAGCGCTGGGGATGTGGTTGGAAGAGTTGGGAGGGATGGCTGCCTTGCCTGATAAGCCATTTCACAACTGACACCGCTGGGTCACGTCCCTCTCTGCTCCCACCAAGCTTCTCCAATCAAAGCTGCTGTGTCTGCTCCCCTGCACCACCCCAAAACACCAACAGTTGAGCTTTGAGGGTCCTCAAAGTGACAACAAATGGCAAAAGGACAGCAATAAAGACCAAAAAAGCCCCATTGAGATCTAAAGGATCTAGCACCTCTGTGTTAAAGGTAAAAAGCCAAACATCTGTTCCGAGGATGGCACAGATTCTTGCGAGGCATCTGTCCCTCAGCTGTAAGTAGGTCAGCTCATTTCACTTTAGTCACCGTTATCAATGAAGCCATCCAGAGCAGGAGGGACAGAACCACGTCCCCAACTCAGCCGAGGTCTATCGAGCACATTGAAGCCACCAGTGAAGCATCAAGTGCCCAAGCAAGGAGCAGGAGCAGCCTTCGAGCAGTGTTTCACATCCTGGCACTCCGAGAACTTCACGTTCCCTCACCTCCAGCTGCTGCACACAGGCTCACAGGGGATTTATTTATTTTTTTTTTTTTCCCTCTGCCGCTTACTATTCACCTCGCTTAAAATTAACCTATTGACATTCTGATACCCCTTAGCACACAGATTAATTGAACATCACTCACTTCACCTCCAGGAACGCGCGAGTATTGGCCATAGCGTGAATGGAGACAAAGCCGGGGATGCCTGACCGTGCCAGGTTAAACGGAGGTCACAGCCGGCGAGGACAGCTCACCCAGAGCAGCCTCGGCTGTCACCGACACCCATCCGACAGCTCCGGGGCTGCGGAAACCGGGAACATCACCCGGGACTTGGGATTTCCCTCAAGGGAGCACAAGTGCATTCGGCGTCTCTCCCCTCATCACCGGCTAAAAAGGGTCTTGAGCGGATTTAGGGAAGTTTTAGTGGGGATTTTATGTCTTTCCCCCTAAGATTCAGGGGTGTTTTCCAAAAAGTGCCCCCTTGCTAACAGGAACTTTTTATGGGGATGAGTTTATCCCGCTGCATCGCCTCCAGACCGTGACTGAGCGGTACCAAGCGGCCGCAGAATTAACGAGGAAACAGCGATGTCTAACGGGAGCGCCGAGCAGCCCGGGGAGCGAGCGGCAGCTGGATTCCCTGGAACCGGGCAGTCGGAAGGGCTCCTCCATCCCTTCCCCAGCACCTCCGGCATCTCCGCGGGCACGGCCGAGACCGGAGCCGCCGGGCACCACCCCGAGCTCTGCAGCCCCCGGTGCCACCCGGCTCGGGCAGCTGCGGGCGACACGGCGACAACGATCCCGACCCCGCTCCCCGCATCCTCCGGCGGGAGATGCCCAGCGGATCCCCCACCCCGGGGACCCCCCCGGCGGGCAGCAGCCCCTCTCCATCCTCCGCCACTCACCAGCCCTCGCCGCTCCGGTGCCGCCCGCCTCCCTGCTCAGGGCGGGGGGATGCAGGCGGCCCCCGGCACCATGGAAATCCAGAGCCGGGCGGCCGCCGCTGCCCCGCAGCCCCCTCCGCCTCCCCCGGCGCGGCTCGGCTCGGCTCGGCTCAGCCCCGCCGGCCTCTCATCGCCTCCGCAGCCGCTGCCCGAGTGCGGCGAGCGCGGTTCGGCTGCGCTGCGCCCTCCCCGGCATCCGCCCGCCGCCAGCCCGGGCGCGCTCCCCGCTCCGCGCCAGCCCCGCGCCCGGGCGCGCTCCCCGCGCCGCTCCCGCCCTCCCCCGCGCCGCCCCCGCCCGTCGTTAAACCCTTTCCCCCTCGGCCGCCAGCGGGGCTCGGTAACCCCCCCTCCCCACCATCACCTGCGCCCACTGTGCCCGCATAGCGCAGCGTAGGCCGCGTCCGGGACGCGCCCGCGTCTGCAACCAAGCCCCGGCGCCCCGCACCGCGGCCCCGGCCCGGCACACGCTGTTCCCCGACAGGGCCGCCGCACCTGCCCCCGCAGCTCCGCTCTGGGGGGCTGCAGGGACGGAACGGGGCGTTGGTTTTCTGTCTCGCTCTGAACCCCTGCGCAACCTCGGCTCAGTTTGCGGCAGGAGCGACACCTTACTCTCATTCCTCAGTTTTTGTCCAGGGCTCTGGGAGGGCTGGCATCCTGTTTCTGCAAGCCGGTCACCTCCATCAGAGCTGTGCAATGCGTCAATGCCCCTGAAGCCACTCTACGCCCTATCAACTCCTGCCACAAGCTGCCAGCACCCAACCACATGGCATGGCCACTGGAGACCGGTGGCCCCTGTGCCCAACCCACCCACTACTTTCAACCAGGGGACCCCTCTGGTTGTTGGATCACCATCAGGCCACGACTGGGCCTTCCACTTGCGCCTTAGACCTGGACCCACACCTGTAAGCTGCAGGGCACCAAAGTGAGGAGCTCTTTCAACCAACCCCACGCCCCATTGTCACCTGGAGCAGCCACAAGGTTTGGGGACACCTGGGGTCAGGGAAGAAAAGCCAGGCCCAGTGTCACAGCAGACATTCGCTCTTGGACCGGAGCACCACACGTGCCATCGTGACCTCCTGACCAGCCCAGGGGCATGGGAATGATTCCAATTGCAACGGTGTAGAGATCAATATTGTGATTGGATTCTGTTTGCCAGATCTGTCTTGTTGATTTTAAAAACCATTTTTCTATACATTCACAGGAGAAAAATCAGAACCATCATTCACTGGGCCCCTCCACACAAACGCAGTGACTCAACCAAACCCAGTCTCCGCTTTCCTTCCCTCCACCCCGCCGTGTCACCCTCACTGCTGTCGACCATGGCGCACAGAATTGACCTCGCTGCATCTCCTGCCTGGTGCACGTTAGCAAGACCCCGCAGAGCACTTTTGGGTGGAACCAGACACGTCCGGGTTTGCTGTTTGTCCCCCTGCAAGGATCCGGAACTCCCGTTGGAATCCATCAGGAATGGCCTATGCATCCGCACCGTGCGATCCAGTGCCACCCTTCCTTTCCTTCTCCTGGGGGTGATCAACATCCCTGCACTGCCCCCTCCCCGGAAGAAAGCCACAGGCGGGTTTGCTGGGGCTTTCCCCCACCCCTGCAGTGTCACAAGCACCCCTGATGCTCCTGAGTGGAGCACCGGGCAGAGCTCCCTTGCACAGCATTAACAAACTCCTGCACCGCACACTTCCCACAGAAAAGGGTCCCTCGACTCACTGCCGCCCCAGGGCTGATGACTTTGACAGCCTGGAGTAGATCCCCAGGGCTGCAGCTGCTATAGCTCAGGAGGCAGCAGAAGGCACCTCCAGTGTGATGCAGCACTGCTCCTGAGCAAGCTTTCCTCTCTCCCACTCTGTTCCCAGCACATGGTTCCTGTGGCTTGCACATTCCCACAAACTAACGTCACGCAAATCCCATGCAAGGCTCCATCTTGGATAATGCACATCCAATGCCATCCCACTAATGCAGTACCTTACAGGGCAGGTGCAGAGTGTCTCAACAACTCCTCTCCTCGCTCTCCTCTCCTCATTCCTCTTCCTCGGTCCTCCCTCTCCTCTCACTCGTCCTCTCGCTCTCCTCTCTCTCTCCCTCTCTCTCCTCTCCTCCTCCCTCTCCTTCCTCCTCTCCCTCTCCTCCTCCTTCTATCCTCTCCTGCGTCTCTCCTCTCCTCTCCTCGCTCCTCTCTCTCCTCTCCTCTACCTCTCCTCTCCTCCACCACATCCCTCCATCCTCCTCTTCCGCTCCTCTCCTCTCCGCTCCCTTCCTCTCCTCTCCTCTCCTCTCTCTCC
>JAGMWU010000028.1:1490128-1509857 GCA_018697195.1 Certhia americana
CCCTCCCCTCCCCTCCCCATCCCCTCCCCTCCCCTCCCCACATCCCCTCCCCTCCCCTCTCCCTCCCCCTCACCCTCCCCTCACTCCATCCTCCTCTCACCTCCATCTCCTCTCCCTCACTCTCCTCTCCTCCTCCTGCCAGTCCTTTTTATTGATTATCTTGATGATCAGTTTCTGTCTCCTGGATGCAGAGGCTGTTTCCAGCTAATTATTACAGCATTGCTGAGCTGGGGAGCAGCCCCAGAGCTGCAGCACAGCTCCTGCAGGGGCACCTGAGCTGTGCCAGCGTGCAGGGAGTGGCACAGAGCAGGGGGGATTCAGGGGGTTGTTCAGGTGGGGATGTGCTGCCAGGCTGGGGAGTTTTTTTCTGTGGTGTAAATATCAGCAAGATCTGTGCTGAGCCAACTGCTGGAGTGCTCAGGGTGTCCTGGGCTCAGAGGGAGCCCCCAGGAGCAGCCAAATCCAACTCCTGGCCCTGCACGAGGCCACCCGAAGAAGCACTGGCTGTATCCAGGGGTTCTGTATTGTCTGCACTCACCCTCTCCTGGAGATGTGACAGGCCTAAGTGCTGGGATCAAGGCTGCAGCTGAGGCAGAAGGAAGCACCTGCCCTGAATTCAGTCGAGTGAAGGTGACAGATGCACAGAGAGGGACACACAGGCACAGTCCTGTGGTCACAGAGCTCCACCCAACCTCTGCACATCCGTATTTACACACCCTCATGGTACCAACACACAGAGACACGAATTTAACAGCCAGGAGAGCAGGTTCTGGTCCAGCTGTGACATCCCCCTCTCCTGTTCCCAAATCTGGGCACAGAACAGGCCCTTGGACCTGCCTGCAGTGCCACCTGGGTGCCAGTGGCCACTTCCTTGGCAGCAGGGGCACCACCACAGGCACACAGAGCTTCGGAGAAGAAAGAGGAGCTCGACAGCTGCTGGCCAAGCAAGATGGGCTGTAAAACCATCTCTGAGCCTTTGGCATGAACTTCTCCCTATTTCCTGAGGCAGGGGTCACCCCCAGCACCCTTTTCTGAGGTGACAAAGCAGCTGGGGAAGCAAATCACCAGGGAAAGACCAGCCTCTGTTTGGAGCCCGTTCATTACAATTTTTCTTTGTGCCTATCTTTGATATCCGCCTTTGTTTCAAAGCGTGGGGGTCACGGATCTGTCTGAGCAGGACAAGCTCAGCCCTCCCAGCGTTTCCCAATCCCTGGCAGTGCTGGAGACCTCATCTTTGGACACCACCTCGAGGTGAAGACCCAAAATCAGCGTTTGCTCCACATCTGCCACTGCCAGGGTAATAAACCACACTCATCACTCCCCAGACAAGCACAGCAGGGAAACAGCGGAGGGAAAAGAGCCTTTTCCCCCCATTCCCGTGGGGGTTTCGGGCACGGGGAGCTCGTCCAGGAGGCGATTTCGGCGTGGAGAGGCTGTGCGAGGCCAAGAGCACCATCTATAGGCACCGTCTATAGGCGCTGCCAGCCCCCGCTGCCATCCAGCCCGGCAGAAACCCAGCGCAGCTCATAATTATTCAGCACTAATCGCTACAATAGAAGAATCATAGGCAGTTATTTAGAAATGATTGTTTCCCCTCAGTTATTACTTATGACAGTGAAAGGAAGTATCAGATAGTCAAACCCACATGTATATGGGAAGCTGAGTGAAGGATCAATGGGAATTTAACCAGCACTTTGCACTATTCTTCCTCTTTAGAAGAACCTTGTCAAGTGATTTCTTTCTCTCTCTCCTGTTCATAATGTGTTCTTGGGAAATAATAAGGATTTTTCTTTTCCTAGAGCTCCTTATCCCTTCCTCTCCTCAGATTTTCCCACAACTCCGAGCTCTGGCTCCTGCCTCTGGATCTCCTGGTTTGAACTGAGCTGAAATTAACTCTGGCTTTTTCTTTCTAAAACAAACCCTGGTTTCATTAAGTGCAAGGGCAGGAGAACAGAAAGTCTCCGAATCCCGAGTTCCAGAGTGTCTTGTTACTGTCAGAAACACAATTGCCTGTGCCGGGGCTGTGTCAGGAATTCCAGGTGCAGACAATGTGCCATTTTTAATCATCTTCCCACAGCTAAGGGCTGAAAGAAAGGGGATCATACAGAGGAGAGCACAAAAATAACCTTGAAAAAAAAAATCAGTATTGTTTAACGATGTTAAAAAATCAAATACAACATGAAAACATTGACCAGGCTGGCCCACGTCAGGGGTGACAGGATCACCTTCTCCTCTCCTTCCTTTGGCTCCTCAGCGTGACCCAAGCTCTGCACACCACTCCCAACTCTTTTAAAAATAAATATTCTGCTGCATCCTTGTGTTTCCCCCTCCAGGGCTGCACATTTCCATGCCAGGAGCAAGGAGAGGTTCCCATCTCGGCCACAGGCCAAGCAAAGTGGCCAAGGAGAGGTGACCTGGAGAGGCTGCCAGCCCCTTGTGGCCCTCTGGTGCCCCTCTGGAGCACAGCTGTGTCCCAAAGTGTCCCCAGAAGGGTCTGTGAGCCCAGGGCCACCCCCCAGAGCAGGGCACAGGTGCTGAGAGCAGCGAGCTGAGCCTCCCCCAGAGCCAGGCCCTGGGACTGGGCGTCCATCCATGGTTTTGGAAGCATTCCCCATCCCAGCTGTGCTGACCCCGATCCAGCTGTGCTGACCCTGATCCAGCTGTGCTGCCCTGGCCCCAGCAGGACCCTTGGAGTGGTGCCTGAGGCCAGGGGGGCTCTGCTGGATCCTCCCAGGGGTGCTCAGGGTCAGGCTGCCCCTCCAGCCCAGAGCTAGGATCAAAGCTGGCGAGGAATTGCAGCCCCTGGAGACAATTAATTACTGACCCTGAATGAAGGAGAGTCCACACAGCCTTCAACATGAACTCCCCTGCTCTGTCCCAGTGAGAATTTACAGCTTGACCATTTCCTGAGGGCCAAGTCCTGCTCTGGCACGAGTTCCTCAGCCTGGCCATGGATCAGGGGCACATTCCCAGCCAGGAGGGGACATTCCCTGCTCGGGGCTGGCTCTGGAGCTGCCCCAGGTCAGGATGTCCCCTTTCATGTGCCTGCTGCTTCCCCCCTTGTTGCTGTCCAGGGGCCTGGGGGTCCTCCTGGTGCTGGCTTGTCCTTGTCATTAATTATTCCCTAATGACACAGCTCCAGCCCAACCCGCAGTGCTCGTGTGCAAAAATGGCAAAGATTTCCCATCTGGGTTTGCTCCTGTGACAGGAAAAACCCTCAGTGCTCAGAACTCCAGGCCAGGGCACATCTCCAGCGTTATTCCGAGGTGCTGCTGATCCCCACACTCCCAGTTCCCACCATCTCCATCCCAACCCCAGCCTGGGGCTGCTTTTGGTGTCCTACAATCCATGGCAGGCCATGCACAAAGATCCCAGAAGCAGCAGGGCCCGTGGTGACACAGCTGTCCCCTCTGGAGGGGTGGACATCCAAAGGGGGCTTGACCAGAGCTCTGACTGGGCTTTCCCAAAATCTCTGTATCTGAATTTCCTCAGGACTGGCTGAGCTCCACCTGCAGGGCTGCCCCTTCCCCAGCTCACTGAGGGGATGTCTTGGGGGAGAAGCATTTCCACAATTTAGTTCAGGTGCTTGCTGTGATTAAGAAGCTGCTTTAGCAATAAATCTCCCCTGCCCGCTCCCTGCTCTGCATTCATTGGAAATCTTTAGTTCCTTCATCATAAAGAAATGAGTATTTCAAGCTCCCTGTCCTAATGAAGGTAAAATACAGAGCATATTGTCAAACACGCTGTGGCTCTGCCTTCTATTCCACAATAATCTTTCTAATTCTTCTGTAGGCGCTGTGTAGCACTGACAATGCCAAGCGGAATGAAATGCAAACCTAAATGATTTTAAACCCTAATTTCCTCTCTTTTTTTCCCTCTTGTCTGAGGAGATGGGGATTTTTTTTTCTCCCCCTGCATAATAGGTAGGAGCGGGCTGGAACTGGAAATCCTTTGATTTGTGGGTCTGGCAGTGTTAATCTGCTGCTGCAAAATCTGCAAAGCGTTTTGTAAGTGATGGAGGAATGCAGAGCTGCAGCCTGCTCACTGCTCCAGACTCTTTCCAGGATTCTCAGGAGTTTTGTCAGGAAAGGGATGTTCACAGTCAAATACAAACCCAGAAGTTTATAAAACTCCTTCTCTTCAGGTAACTCAGCCAGCACCAGGGAAAGGCAGGAGAGACACAAGCTCGTTTTAAACACTATTATCAGTTTTGTTACAATCACAAAGAACAGAGGCTTTTAAAGGATAAAAACAACAAAAGAAGAAAACTTCAAGAGCACCAACCCTTTCATTTCCCCCTGAATTTCCACCTCACCTGCTTCTCCAGCACCTCCTTGCAGCTCTCTCAGTGCCCAGAGCATCAGAGTGAGGAAACCTCAGCTCCAGCCCTGCAGGGAGTTCTGCTGGAGCCCAGGCACTGTCTGGGGCTCCCCTCTCCTGCCTTCCCCCAGCACAAATCCTCTGCACAGAGGCTGCCCTGGGCTAGAGAAATGTGGATCATATGGAGAGATTTATTTCATGTGTGTGAGTGCTGATTGCAGCAAGGTCCTGGGTTTAATTGATGTATTGGATCATGTGTGGGGAGTGTATCCAGGGAGTTTTCACCTCACAGATGTACAGAGAGGGACCTCCTCTGGCTCCTTTCTTTGCCTCAATACCCAGCAAGGGGCCCAGGAATATTGGGGGATTAATGTCACAACAGAGGGAAAAAGTCTGCCATTCAATCTATTTAAACATTTGATTTCACCAGTGCACCAATTAGACATTCCCTGTCTAAAGAGACCCTGGATTAAAGCAACAGCAACGCTGAAAAAAATCATAATCTCTTTGGAGATCTGTCTGTGGACGGATCTTTTCTCTCAAATGATCAAGGCAAATATATGAAATTGAAAAAAAAAAAAGAAAAAAAGAAAAAAAAGACCTCTTAGAAGTAAACTTTAGGGCTATGTGAATAATTTCCCCGTTCTTGTCTGTGCTCCCTTTTATGAGCTGCTTTTCCTTTCCCTGGCACCTTCTCCCTCGAGCACATTTGCATTCCCCTAATTAAGGAGCTGCCAGCCCTGCAGATGCCACTGGCTGCCCTCTGTGGGGTCTGCAGGAGCCTTTCAGACGCTGACCCCGAGTGCCCAGGGCTGGGGCAGGTGGATGAACCCATCCCAGTGTGGATTCCCAGCTCCTGCTGGGGACAAACCCCGACCCCAAACCAGGGAGCTCCACTGCAGCTCCACCAATCCCAGGGGAAAACGCTGGGATTTCCTTCAGTGACACCCCCAGAGGTGTCACAGCTGTCTCCACTGAGCTGCTGGGACTTGGCAAACTGCTCTGCTTCTAACAAGCTTCCTTCTGACAAAAGAAAGCCCAAAATCTCCATTTTTTCCCTCCCCAAATCCCCTCGGGGTGGTGGCGATGGCACCTCCCTGGTGCCAGCCTGGTGGGCACCGTGCCCTTGGTGCCTGGGATCTGGGATGAAGCTCTGGGGTGTTAAGAGAGACAAAAGCACATCCTGAGGAATCAAAAAAGGACCAAAATTCATGTCCAAGCCCCTGTGCCCTCCTCAGGCTGTGACTGACACCAGAGCTACCCCCGTGTGCTCCCCACGCTGTGCACCAGAAAAAGCAGCTCAGGGTTCCAAACTGATAGGGAAGCACTGGATCACAAAAAAAGGAGACCAAATGGATTCTTTCTGCCAGCTCCAATCCCTCCGTGGCTCTGCCAGGACCCACTTCCAGCTCCTCTCTCCTTATTTAGATGACAGGAAGGTTTAAATGGGGAAGTTTTCCTTGGCAAATGTATTCTGGCAGCTGAACTGGACCAGTTAAATATACCCAGCCCAGACAAAAGGAAGAGGCTGTTTCCAATCAGGAGCACTGATATTTTTCTCTTCCATGATTTCTGGTGTTCCTTGGGCCAGGGGTTCAGCTCAGGGAGAGGGGATAAAGGGCAGGGGAACCCAAATGTGCAGCTCTGGCAAACCTGACCAACATCTGAATTCCTCGGTGCTGCAGCATCCTCAGGCTCCAGTTCCTGTGGTGCTGCAGAGCTTTAATCATCCCACCTTCCTCACGGGCAGTCCAAACCCAAGCCTTAGAGCCCATTTCTCTGTTACATGGGGCAATTCCCAGGCCAGCAGAGCCCTTGCCTGGTGTTTGGCTGCTCCAGGAGCCCTCATACCCTTGAAGGAGGCACCAGATGGTTTTCCAGGAGGATTTGTCCCTTCCCTCTCTTCCTTCTGTCTGCAGAACTCCCCAGCCTAGAAGCAATCCGAACTAAATTAAACAAAAGTGACTTGGGGCAGGCTAGCCTTAAATCCGAGCATCTCATTTTGAGGTGATTTTGATTTGATTCTTTATTTCCTCTGGACCCCAAATGGGAGAGCTCCCGGTGCCCATCCAGCACTGGCTGTGACCAAGAGGGAATTTCCTTTCTGCTAAAAAGGCTTCTCAAGGATTCCTCCAAGGTGAGGATCCCTGGAAGGGTCCAGGTTGGGATTCCTCCTGCAGGGACAAGCCCTGGCCGGGTCCCATCACCAGACACTGCTCGGTAGGAGCAGGAGCCTCCCCAGCCCCAGCTTTGGCAGACAAAGGAGCACAGATCATTACCAATCCTAAACAAAAATAATAAAGCGGAGCCAGAAGAGCTGAATGTGCTCAGCACTGGAGAACAAAAGGAAGGGAAACCGTTTGTCACCTCATAAAGGAACTGGAAAAGAAAGTCTTTGACGATGAGGGAGGACGATTTGCTCTCATGGGCCAATGCACAGCCAAATATCTACAAGCTGTTCGAAGCAGACTGATTGCAGCAGGGCCAGAATGCCATTGTACGGCTCTAAAAAAAAAAACAGGGGAGAAATCCACCACCACAGAGAGGTACTTCAGAAATAAATCACGGCCTATTCATTAAACCAGATTATTTTCGTGAAATCTATTTTCCCCCCTCTCTTTATTGCTTTGTTTTCTTTATGTTAATTCTGCGTCTGCTTAGAGTTGAATTCCTTGATCTGCAACATCTTTAGCTTTAATTTTTATTTTTTTTTCCCCCCTCTCTCTTCTCCTCTTAGCAGCGAAATGAATTCAAATCATTTGCATTTATTGCAGCGAACATCCAGCCTCATCTGTAGCCTTTGGTGTGACTGAATTGCTTTTCTGCTTCATGGGGCACACGGAGAGGCTGCAAAGAACCCCTCACCACCCCAGGAATCACCTCCCTGGCACTCCCACGGTGCTGCAATATTTATCATATTGATCCTCTATAAAATAAATAAGCAAAATGGTATTATTGGAAGCAATGATCTGATGAACCCACGGACTGAATCAATCACTTGGCAGGGACTTTAGAACAAGCAGACGCTCGCTCTCAACTGTTCCCAGAGTCAATTTTCCTTACAAATGGGTCTCTCATCAACCCAAGCACCTCACAGAGGGAATGTGTCCTTCCCCTGGATCTCCTTGGAAAATAGGAGTGTTATATATGGGTGCTCTACCAAATCCAACTTCTTTACAGCCACACACTTCCACTCTTTAATTAACTTTGAAATCCTCTCTTCAAAAACACTGGATTCATTTCACGGATTTAGCTGAGAGAGACCCAAAATTCACAGCCAGGGAACACTGCCAGACCCTTCCCTTGGTGTCACCAGGGCCCAAACCCTGTCCTTTGGTGTCACCAGGGCCCAAACCCTGTCCTTTGGTGTCACCAGGGCCCAAACCTTGTCTGTTGATGCCACCAGGGCCAAAATCCTCTCCCCTGGTGTCACCAGGGCTCAAGTCCTCTCCCTTGGTGTCACCAGGGGCCAAATCCTGTCCCTTAGTGTCACCAGGACCCAAACCCTGTCCCTTAGTGTCACCTGAGCCCAAACCCTGTCCCTTGGTGTCATCAGGACCCAAACCCTGTCCCTTGGTGTCACCAGGGCCCAAACCCTGTCCCTTGGTGTCACCTGAGCCCAAACCCTGTCCCTTGGTGTCACCAGGGCCCAAACCCTGTCCCTTAGTGTCACCTGAGCCCAAACCCTGTCCCTTAGTGTCATCAGGACCCAAACCCTGTCCCTTGGTGTCACCAGGACCCAAATCCTGTCCCTTGGTGTCACCAGGGCCCAAATCCTGTCCCTTGGTGTCATCAGGACCCAAATCCTGTCCCTTGGTGTCACCAGGACCCAAATCCTGTCCCTTGGTGTCCAGCTCCCAACAATGACCTCTCATTTCACCCAGCAAAGGAAAAGAATTCCGTGAAAAATCCTCCTGATTGGGAAAAAAGACTCAAACTCCTTAATTCCCCACACCAGGAGTCCAGAACACCTGTAATTAAACACGTGCAGGTTGGGAGCTGCTTGGCTGCCCTTGGCTTTATTCCTGGAGTGAGCTGCACACAGACAGACAGACAGACAGACAGACAGACAGACAGACAGAACTGCTCCCTCCCTGTGACTGCAGGCCTGGGAAGGAGGAATAAATTAATCAAGCTTACCTCTCCTTGCAGAAAGCCAATCAAGCTGGCTTTTCAAAGGATAACTGCTATAAACCCTGCATAAAAAGGGGAAAAAAATACAGCTGGGACCTCCACATTGGCTTTTTAACAGCCGTTTGTAAATATGTCTAATAACTCATCCTGTCAACATGCTCGCTTGGCCATTACAAGGGAATATTCATAAACGGTATTCCCAGTGCTGATGGCTCCATTTCCTTAATGAAATCCACAGAGTTTACTTTGCAAAGTTTAATTGCTGGAAGAATGGGTGTCGGGTTTCTGCAGCCGACCTGCTGCCCTGAAATCCTTCCAGCTCCCATGTATAACAAGGAAAGAACTTAATGGAGCTTTTGCAGCAGTGGCTTAGCAGCTAAGCCACCTTTAAGCAATAATCCCAGCAAATATAGATGGAGATGCTGGAATCTCCTGCCTTCCAGGAGAATAGATTTTAAGTAATATGAAATTCAGTCCTGCTAATTGACTGAGCAGGGGATTTCTGTGGGGAATGCCTCCAGCATTGAAATCCAGGCATTGATTACATCTCCTGGATCTGAATGTCTGCAGCAGGATGGAGCTGGGAAGGGAACAGCTGGATGAGGAGCCAGGCAGGGATGGGTGAGAGAATTGTAATCCTTGGGTTAGTAACACACACCCCAAAGTCCTGGGGATTGTCACCTTCCACCTTCCATCCACTAAACCTGTCACAAACAGAGGGCTGAAGCTGTTGGAATTGCTGGGGCATCTCTGCAGCCCTGGCTCTGATTTAACCCAGGAGAATCCTGCATTTCCCACCAGCCAGGAGTCCAGCTCTCCTCAGGGATCTCAGCCAGGTGAAACCATCCCCAAAGGGGCAGAGCCCTGAGCTCAGGGGATGTTTGACCCATCAATCCCCAGGGATAGGACCTGCCAGTCCCATCCCTGACTCTCATGGGGCTCAGGGTGAGCACCTTCCTCAGGTGGGAATGGCAATCCCAGCCACCCCAAACAAGCCTGACCCAAACTGTTGAGCCAGCAGTGGTGGTGTGATGTTTGGAGACATTCAAACATGGAACAGACTCATTTCAGCACCATCTCTCTCCTTCTCTGACATGGAAAATAGCCTGGAAAACAGCGTGTGCTGCTGCCAGCGGGAAGGGGAGCTGGGTGCCAACACTTAAACAAGATCAATCACTTCCAAGAGCAGCCTGAGCATGGAAGCAGAGCTCCCTGTGTGCACCAGCAGCTTTGCACTGCTGAAGTTTCCTCAGTTATGCAAAACTAAGCGAAAAACTCACAGCTGACTTTGGCAGGTGTGCGAGGGAAGCATGGGTACAAACAATTCCTCATTAATAGGAATTATTATTCATTAAGTCCAGTCCAGGCCACAGCAGCTCCTAATCTGGTTGATGACCTGTAAGCCCAACACCTGTAATTTCGTAGATCACACAGAGATTTTGCCCCATGGAGTTCCAGCTACAGACAGAAGAAGACATAATTTTTTTTTCCCCCTCCTGAATTTTATAAAACATTGTTATTTCCTGATATTTCTCCTAGAAATGTGAACTCTCCAAACCTGCCTCTGCTGAGGTGTGGCCAGCACAGGAGGAGGGGGATAAAGGGGCAGCCCCTTGGCATCACCTGGGCACTCCCTGGGGAGAGGGAAGGGCTGGGAGGCTCCGCAGGGAGAGCCTGGAGCAGAGTGCAGGAACCAGCAGCAGGAACAGAGCTCTGTTTGTTTTTACTTCTGCCTGACTCCAGCAAAGCAGAAGCTGATCATATGTGAAAGAGGCAGGATTTGAACAAGATCTCAGACAATAAAAAGGGCAAGGCAGGGAACCCTGCAGGAGGAAGGATGATGCAGTTTTATTCCCAGATGGAGGCTTCCTCTGCTGCCTCAGATGTTGAGGTCAGAGGAGGACAGATAACTGAATCCCCTTTAAAGCTCAGAAGGTGAGTGACTCTCGTGTCCCCCTCTCTGACAGACACAGACAATTTCTCTACAAGCCCTGCAGGAGTACACAGCAGAGAAAAGGCTCCATCCTTTGAAAAACCAACCTGCAAACGCTGTGTCTGCCCAGGGCCCCAGCAGAGGGCTGGGATCTTCCCAGGTCTGGCTGCCAGCCCAGCCCAACCCGACCCAACCCAAAACAAACCAGCCCAAAACAATCCAACCCAGCCCAGCCCAATCCAACCCAGCCCAGCCCAGCCCAACCCAACCCAACCCAAAACAAACCAGCCCAAAACAAAACAATCCAATCCAATCCAACCCAGCCCAGCCCAGCCCAACCCAACCCAGCTCAAAACAAACCAGCCCAGCCCAGCCCAAAACAATCCAACCCAACCAAACCCAGCTCAAAACAACCCCACCCAACCCAGTCCAGCCCAGCCCAAAACAAACCAGCCCAGCCCAACCCAGCCCAGCCCAGCCCAGCCCAGCCCAGCCCAAGCAAGGTGCTGCTGCCAGCCCAGACTCTCCAGCCTGGAACAGAGGCTCCAGTTGGCAGATTTTTGGGGAGCAAGAGCTGTTCAACACCCCCAGGAGGGACCCTGAGCTGGCAGGGCTGAGTGTTCCCAGCACCGAGGCAGCCCCAGGAGCCTGCTCTGCCTCTCCCAGTGCTTTGGATGAACTGGGGCAGCTCCTGCCAGTGCCCACAGCCCGGGGAAGCTGCAGGGGCTGGAGCTGGACACTGGGAATTTTGGGAGTGGCCATCCAGGAGAGCGGCTGGCTGAGAGTGGGGATGGGGCTGTGCTGGAGCACACAAAATCCCAGTTCCAGTTTTCTCCTCTCCTCCTGGCACAAAGGGCTCTGCACAGCTCCTCTGGCCATGCCACAACTGCTCAGGGCCCTGCTGGGGCTGAAGGGGTGGTTTGGGTGGGAAAATCCACCTCTCCCTCTGCTCTCCCCTTCTCATCCCATTCCTTTGTGCTTCGACCCTTGTGGGTCCTTATGCAGGATATTCCACATTCCAAGGGACACCGACCTGCAGGAATAAAGCCCAGCTGGTGTTCATAAAGAAGCAGGGAAAAGAACCCACAAACACGCTCCAGTTTGGGCTCACAGAGGTAAACTTGTGCTGTGCAGGTGAGAACACCTGGCAGGAGGGATTTGGGAACCTGGGAATAGGAATCCCATGGGTTTGCCCGACCCTGAGCTCTCCTCAAGCAGCAGGAACCCCACAGCACCCCCAGCCCTGCAGAGTCTCCATCTGCCACTGGAGCACAGCCACACTCAGGGATGTAGAACTCCAGAATTCCAGGCTCATTCTGAGGCAAAAGGAAAGTCTGGAACATCAGACACCGATGGTTTTACCTTCGTTGGGTCAGCACCTGAAGGTCCCCCAGGTGCACACAGGGAGTTGGCAAAGCCCTCCAAGCACCTGAATAACTTCTGTCAATCCCAAAGCTCAGCCTCTGCTGTAGGCAAATGCTGCAATTTCCCAAGGAACCTTTTCATCCATTTTTTATGCGGCTCACTTTCTTCAAAGGCAGATTGGGGCTGGATGTGAGAAGGGAAACCAATATTTCACTTTCCTCCTGCTGCATTTTAATCCTGAAGTTTGGCACTTGGCTGAGCACTGCCCCAGTTTGCCAGGGAAGACATCAGGAGCCAGTGGGTAACTGAGCTCAGAGTCACTAGTGCAGAAGAGGATAGAATATGGTTAATTATTTTAAAGGTGATTCCTTTATAATTTCTATGGGTTTTTTCTGCTTTATTTTAAAAATCAAGCTCGCTGCTCTGGCCATCCCCTGCCATCCAGAGCTGTCCCGTTCGGGCAGGGCAGCTGGTTAATTAGGAGCGATTTTGTTTTATCAAATCACCCTCTTCAGGGACAAAGGAATGAGGATCACTGAAACGTTTCGAATGGCTATCCCTAACATTTACATTAATTCAGCTGCATCCCTGGGAGCCGTCAGGCTGGCAGGTCGCGGGCTCCACCAGGGATAACTCTTGGATGGAGCAGGGATAACTCTGGGAATTAGCATGGATTGATGCTGGGAGGGTAATAACACTGGGAGATTCAGGCTTACAATGGGAAGAGCCAGGGATTATGCTGGGAGGGAATAACACTTGAGGAGCAGGGATGACACTGGGAAGGAGCAGGGTGATGCTGTGAGGCGATAACACTGGAAGGAGCTGATGACGATTGGGAAGGATCAGGGAATGATGCTGGAGGGATTCAGGATGACGATGGAGAATAACACTGGGAAGGATCAGGGATAACTGGGAGGGACAGGGAGTGCTGGGAGGACCAGGTATAAACCTGGGAGGGATGACGTCTGGGCGGGAGCCTGGATGATGCTGGGAGGGTAACTCGGGCGAAGGAGCAGGGATGAGGATGGGAAAGAGGCATGGATGCCGCTGGGAGGGGAGCAGGGATGGACCCTAGGAGGAGGATTTCTCCTCTCTGGCCTGGGTTCCCCCTATAAATGAAATGCCCAGAGCTGCCTTTGGTGGCCCCATCCCCTTTCAGAGAGTGAGACCAGCACAGAGCAGGGATGATGCTGGGAGGGATAACACTGGGAAGGAGCAGGGATGAAGATGGGAAGGAGCAGGGATGATGCTGGGAGGGAGCAGGGATGACGATGGGAGAGATAACACTGGGAAGGAGCAGGGATAACTGGGAGGGAACAGGGATGATGCTGGGAGGGACCAGGTATAACTCTGGGAGGGATGACTCTGGGAGGGAGCAGGGATGATGCTGGGAGGGATAACTCTGGGAAGGAGCAGGGATGAGGATGGGAAAGAGCAGGAATGACCCTGGGAGGGAGCAGGGATGACCCTAGGAGGAGGATTTCTCTCTCTGGCTCTGGTTCCCTATAAATGAATGCCCAGAGCTGGCCTTGGTGGCCCCATCCCCTGTCAGAGAGTGAGACACAGCACCCACTCAGGGTTGATGCTGACCCTGGGGCTGCTGCTCTGGGGTCTCCCTCACAGCCCCCCAGGCCTGCAGTGATTCTGGAACCTGCTGCACTCCCAGCAACCCCCCCAGAGCCCCCCTGGCTGGGGCAATCCAGGGGTATCAGTGCCAGCTGAGGGGCTGGCCCTGAGGAAGCAAACCCTGGATGGCTCCTGCTCTGCTGGTGCTGCTGGCAGGGAGGCAAAAGGGGGGTGAAAACCTCACCGAGTTCTCCCCAAAATCTGCAGCTCTCCCCTCCCTGCTTGGGGAGCTCAGTCCTGTTTAATCACAGGGAAACCTCAGAAGCAGGAATTCCCTGCCAAGAGGACACAGGAGCAGGTTACAGTCAGGTTCATCTGCAGCATTTCCCCCCAGTGTAATTTATTTAATTTTTATTAATTTCACCCAGTCTCTCAGCTGTGGGCAGTGTGTCAGCCTGGGAGCAGATCTGGGAGCAGATCAGCTCTTACAGCATCACAAAAAATTCTTTGTTTCTGGCTTGTGCAGCAGTTCAGATTCCTGACCAACCTCTTCTGCTCAGAAAGCTCAGGTTAAACCCTTTCCTGCTGATCCAGAGAGGACCCAGTCCTGATACAGAGATGAGTCTGCACAGTCTATATTGTTAAAAATTAATTTTACCTGATGGCTCCTCAAAGCCAAGGGAGACAGAGCCAGGCTTTGGGCAGAGCCCTCCTCCCATCCTCACCTTCCTCTGCTCTCCCACTTTCCTCCTCTTCATCACTCCTCCTTTCTGATCATTTATTTTAAACTGCTTAGTTTTAATTAAACCCGTAAACAGGTACAAACAAACATGAAGAAAGGAAAGATTAAAGTCTCTTATCTACTAATTATAGTCCAGATGAGATGTTTCGGATAAATGATCAGAGCATGGTGTATTTATGGAGCTCATCAGCCTGTAATTAATTCAGCACCAGGGTTACACCCCTGTGGGTTCTCAGGCTGGGCTTTTTCTTTCTGGCACAAATTTGTTACCTCCTGCTGCCCTCACCGAGAGCCTCATTGACTCCAGCTCGGGGCAAAATAAATCTTGCTTGGCCCAAATGCTTTTTTTCACCTTTGGGGAGAATTTATTCCTCCTGCCTCTTTGCTCAGCATCAACACAGGCTGGGAATCCACACCCTTGTCTTCCACTGCTGCCTCCATCCCTGACGTGTGACTTATGATGGGCCCAGAGCTTCTGCTCCATCCCCACCCTCAGCTTGTTCTGGTGTGAAACGAGCTCTAATTAATAAATGTCCGTGTGTCAGCTTGAGCTCCTCAGATGGGAGCCAGTAAAGATCTACAAGGTGTCATTAATTCAGGATTAGTTCCAGAGACATCATTGCTTTAACTTTATAACTGTCTATCCCTTCCCCGATCCATCTCTACGCAATTTTACATCATGATCATTTACCAAAATATCCCAGGGGCTGTTATATTTTAAGCCTTTTCCATTTTTCTTGGTGGTGGCTCTGGGTTAGGCTGTGGGTTCTCAGCAAAGACAGATTTGCCCGGCAGGGAATGTTGCTGCTGCCAGGAAAGAGGTGCCTTTAACCCTGCCAGGGCCACGACAAGGGGCCAGCACAAAGAAATTGTGGGGTTTATCAATTCTGGATCTGTAATTCATCTTAAAATGCTTCCACTCCTTTCCAGTGCCCTCCAAGCACTGCACATCTGTATTTAATTGGAGACTGGAGAAGGTGAGGAAAGACCAGAACCCCCCCAAAACTGAAGGAGCCACCAGAGCACCAGGCAGGAGCTGGACCTGGATGCCCTGAGGAGTTTTTCTCACACCTTGTGGTCCATTTTACCCCCCAGTTCTCCACTCCAACTCCCCTTTTTGTTCTTTTTTTTAAGGAAACAAATTATTCCCCCATCAAAAATTACCTAGGTAAGGAAAATATCGATCTTTATGGTCCATTTCTCATTATTTCTGTGCTGAAAAGCAGTGAAAAACCCTGCTGGGTTGGGGATGAGGCACTTGGGACTGGGGTTTGGTACCTGGCTCTCTGCTCGAGGTCAGGGCTCTGCTGTTCCTGCAGTTACACAAAACCACCTTAAGCCGTTCAGGAAATGTGAGCCCATAAATTTAAAGGGTTGAAACACAACTGAAGGACACTCAGCGAGCACAGAAGTACCTGGGGAGGTTTTGTTTTCAAAGTTAATGCGTCCACGGGGGGTTTTGCTCAGCCTCATTTGTACCGGGGGTTGTACAAACACCTTCAGGAGACCCAGGGGCTCTGTTTGAGTCAGGAATTTGAAACTTTCCTCCAGTCTGAAGGAAAAGCCGGGAGCTGAATCCTATTCCAGCATCAGGACACAGCTGTGGAGGCTGCAGAGACACAGAGCTGCTGCTCAGATCAGGTGGAAGCTCCCTGATCCTGCTGGGATGGTCAGGGGCTGGAGGGACAGGGGCTGGGTCACCTGGAGATCGGGGTTTTCTCTGCCTCGGAACCAAAAAACGTGGAACAAACAGCTCAGGGATTGTCCCAGGAGGGGGGAATTACCTTACAACCGAGTTTATAAAAACAGAGCAGTGGGAAAACTGCTGGATTTTCCCCGTTCCAGCCTCCCAGCTCTACCCCTGGATGGTTTCCCTCTGACCAGCTCAGAGTGGCCACTTCCCACACAAACCCCGACCCAATCCACCCGAGGAAACAATTAAAAACTGAGGTGATTATTCTGCATGAACGCAAATAAGTCTCAGAAACGAGGGAGAAACTGCTCTGCATTAATTCCTCTGCGTGTCCTCCTGCTCGGAGGGTGTTTTAGGGAGAGCCACACTCACTGGGATTGTTTGCTGAGCACACACATCAGCCTTTCCTCCTGGCTGGAGGAATTTCTGATCCTTTAGCATGCTCTGACCTTGGAAGGCGCCCAGTTTTGGGCAAGCACAGCCAGGTGCCAGTGTCCTGCTCAAACCCTCTGCCTAAGGGACAAGGGAACAGCAGCCAAGGAGCTCCTGAATGGTTTTCTTCCACAGACACCAAAAAACCAGTTTGTAAACCCAACCCAAACCCAGATTTCTGTTGCTTTTGAGAGCCTGTCTCTTTCCTTCACCAATGTTTCTGAGGCAGCAGAGAATTTTCAGCCTCTTTGTAACACACAAATATTTCCTGGAAATAAGTAAAACAAATCAAAAGAAAATATTTGTTTTTAAACTTTACTTCTTTATTAAATATTGCCAGCACAGAGAAAAAAATACAAGAGGATGGCTGCAGATTTAAAAAGGGGAAAAAAAGATTTGTGTCCAGGGCTGGGAGCAGCCCCTGGCTGCAGGGATAGCACCAGCATTGTATCACCCCATCACACAGAGCTGCAATTGCTTGTCCCCACTGGCTTTCTCCCCCTCTTAATCCTTTTCTGCAGCTTTACTGAGTTCTTTACTTCCCTTTTATTATTTCTGGGGGCTTAAGTCAAGTTTTCAGTCAGGCTTCAAAGGGTCTGGTGTATTTTGTGCCTGTAATTCCTGGACACCAACAACTGCCAGAAGAATGTTCTTGGGGCTCTGGAGGAGCCACTGGAGGGGGAATGAGACATTCACAACTGCAGCTGATCCCAATCACGCTTCCTAAGGGCTGCAAGGAGGAAATATTAATCCCCAGATGGTTTGTGCACGCTGAGGCTCTGCAGTAAAATTGGGATATTCACACCTCAGACCTGGAGAATGAGCTCACCTCAGGCCTGGTGAGGTCACCCAGAGAATTTTATGGGGCTCCAGCCACAAAATTTGTGCTGTGGGAAAATCTGCTCGTGGCTCAGGAGGAGTCTGGCTGCTTGGCTGCTCCGGATGCTGAGAGATTTAAATTCTCTGGAAGAATTTCCTCATGGAAAGGGGTCAGGCCTTGGAAGGGAAGGGCTCCTGTGGCACAGAGCAGCCTTGACCCCGCTGTGCTGCTCTCCTGTGCCCACCCCTGCTCCCAAACCCATCCCCACTGCATTCTCTGTCCATCCCAAGATGGAGAAGAGCTGCCAATGATGCCATGGGATTTTTATATTTTTTATATATTTGTAATCCTGTAGTTCTTTAATGTGTATCTCTGAACTCCATACTCAGTGTGAGCTGCTGCTTTCCCATTTTGGTCAGACACAATTCCTCTCCAGGCCTGGGAACCAAGGACACCTCACTGCCTCAGGCCCTGAGAAATTTAAATAAAAGTGAGTTGGGGGGAGCAAACTTGGGGGAAATGACTTCATTAGCTGAAGCTGTAACTGGAAGATTAACTCCCAATATGCAAATGGCCCAAACTTATAAAAGTGTAAAAATCTGTGACCCCTCATCCGTTTTTGTGTGCAGCCCCTGGGGAGCTTTGTCTGCCCAAAACGGACCTGAAGGCCTTTCAGTAAATGCAACTGCTTTTTATTCCCTTAATTCTGTCTGACCTCTGTTTTCAGGGAGACCAAAAAGGCATCAGCAGAACACGGGAACATCCCCAAGCTGCAGCTGGGCTTTGTTCCAGAGCATCTTCCCCAGCACATGAGTTATTACCCAAACTTTCCTGCTGTCAGCACATTCCTCTCCACACAACTTCCTATTATTATTATTATTATTATTATTTTTATTATTTTTTGGCAGACAACCCTGAAATTTTAAACAGCTCAATCTTGCTCAAGTAATGCCACCGCCTCCAGCCTCTGGGATGAACTTTCCATAAAAACCAACAATAATCCTTCCACTGAGAATAGCAACCAAACAAGCCTTTCATGTTTGCCTTTGTTTGTTTTGAGTTCGGTATCTTTAGCAGCTCTGACTTCCACCCTAATTTGCACTAAGAGCCTTTTATTTGTCTGGAACAGGAAAAAGAGACTTAAGGCATCCTTAAGCTTCACAACAGAGGAGGGAGCAGCTCCTAAATCAGAGCAGGGAGGGAGGGTCAGTTCGGCTCATTAAAACCCAGGGTTCCTCTTGCTCTGAGCCCGTTTGTGCTGCTGGGATTCCTTCAGAGAACACCAAGAATTACCGGCAGTGGTGTGCCACCTCCAGAAAACAGGGTGGGAAAGGAGCTCCTCAGGCATTGCTGCTCCTGAGAGTTGGGAAAAACTGATGGCTGGGGAGGAAAGAGGGAGAGGAAATGCTGCAAGAGGCCAGAGCAGCTCAGGGAGCCCTGCCCCAGGCAGGGTTGGGGCAGGTGCCAGAAACTGCTGCCTTCTGCAGGCTGAGCTGGAGCAGAGCCCAGCCAGAGCAAAAGGAGAAAGCAGGGATTTATTAAAAGGCCTCACTGGGCACACCTGGGCAGTGCCAGAGCCTGGCTGGGACACACCCAAGGTGACCCCAAAATGGGCACAGAATGGGTGACCCATCACGAGGTGCCACACTTTGATAAATTCTGCTCCATCAGCATCTTAGAATTAATTATCCAACCACAGCTCCAGGTTATGGAGCTCCATCCTTCTTGGTTTTCCTTTTCACTTCACCCTTGGGTTCGTTCTTGAGCCTGAAAGTTGTCCTTGGTCCCAAACCAGAGCAGGAATTGTTTTGTCTCCCTGCTCTTTGAGGAGAGCTTAGCAGCACTGAATATGAACCCTAAAACTCCCCACCAAAACAGCCCAGAGTCTAAAAAATATCATAGCTAAACCTTAAGGCAGCAGAAACACCCTCAGCACCCCATAATAATAAATTCAGCATTTTCCATGGAATCAAGGAATGGTTTGGGTGGGAAGGGACCTTAAAAATCATCTCATTCAGGGACAGGGACACCTCCCACCATGCCAGGGTGTTCCAAGCCTGGCCCTGGAAATCCAGGGATGAGGGAAGGACCATTCCTTCCTTCCCATTCTTGTTTAGTGGGAAGGAAGAATGAGCAGAGTTGTATTTCACCGTGATGAAGGTCAAGATCTTGCCACCAGCACATGAATCAAAGCTTTCACTGGGTTCAACGAGCACATTACCTTGATAACTCCTCTGGTTATAAAACCCAGGTACAGATATTTCTTCCAGGTCCTGAGCAGCACATGTGCTCTTTCATAATTAATAGATTGCACAGTTTATAATCAATCATGGTTGAATTTACAATGCAAACTTTTAGCGTCACAAAAAACCCCCGCGCCTGATTATCCAAAAATATTTATTCAAGATTAAAAAACATGTAGCATATGAATATTTTAATAAATGTTAAATATTTATTTCGCCTTTCCAAAGCTTCCATAACTGGGCTTTTAATTAATCTGTCATTAAAAATTTATAGAGCCAGGTAGATTTTTAAATATAATTATTAAATTATAACTTTAAGCTGCAGGTAGTCACCTCTTGCTCGTGCCTGGGAGGCTGCTCCAGCAGGAACGGATCCTGCTGCAGGGCAGGGATGGCTGGGAATGTGTTCCCAGTTTGGGGAGTGCAGGGACACACGGGGTTAATCAGGGTTTGCATTGCCCTGCAGCATGGAACCCTCAGC
>JAGMWU010000028.1:1511532-1557324 GCA_018697195.1 Certhia americana
TTTATTAACCCCATTTATTTTATCAACCCCATTTATTTTGTTGCCCCCTCCGAGTCTGCTGCACCCCTGCCTGCACAGAACCCCTGAGCAGGGATGGAGATGTGCTCCAACAGCACCACACCTTCCCCTGCTCTGTCACAGCTCCTCAGTGCTGGGCACGTTCCTGTGCCACAAACAAACTGCTGCTCCCAATCCTTCTGCAGGGAGGGTGGCAGAGCCAGCTTTGCATGGGCAAAGTACTTGGAGAGAATATTAAACTAAATAATAGCAATTAATTAGGCTTGTGTAAAGCTATTAACCTTCAAATCCCTGTAGAAATAATAAGTAATGCTCAAACCCTCCGGGATGCACGTGATATTCCCCCATTCCAAGGAAGAGCAGCCGGGCTCCAGAGCAGTGAAATGATTTCTGATTTCTGCCCGGGGCAATGCTGCAGCAGGCTGGGATCGCTCCCAACCCCACAGACCCAGAGGAGGAGGGGTCCCAGTGACACCCACAGGCACAGGAACCCCATTTCCAAGTGCTCACTGCAAACGGGGTTTGGGGAGCACCTCAGGAAAGGGATTTTCTGGAACAGGTGATCCCAGTGATCCCAGCCATCCTTTTCTCCCCTGAACCCAGGAGTGATCCCTCTCCCCTCCTCCTCCTCCTCCTCCTCCTGATTGCCCCTGAGGGGAAAACAGACCTTGACCTCCTCCTCAGCACTCTTCCAAAGGCCTTCCCCAGCTTCTCTGGGAAATAAAGATCACAAAAGGACAGCTGAGCTCCAGCTTCAGCTCCAGAGCCTGTCTGGGGTGTCGCAGCCACAGCACCCACAGATCCTGTGGGGTTTGTTCATCGCTGCCCCTCAGCCTTCCCTGGGGCACACAGGAGCCTTCTCCAGGCTTCCATCACCCTCTGGGGTCATTATTGCCTCCTCCACCACATCATTCCCAGCTCTGGAGGATGGAAACCAGGAGGTTTCACCTGCACCAGCCCCCTGCTCATCCCTCTCAGTTCCATCCAGCACAGGTTCCCTGACCTTTGGACACTCTGTGCTCCCTTCCCCACCTTTATCCAGCCGGGCTCAGGGCACCAGACCCTGGCACACCTCACTTCTGGTACCAGCTGCCTTTAAACACCCACAAACCCACTTCAGTTCTCTGCTTCTCATTTTGCCTCACCTTCCTCGTTGCCATGTGTGCAAACGGCTTCAAAAGTGAGATTGTGCCAGTCCCAAACCCATACATTTTAAGGTGGGCTCCCAGTGCCGTTGTTTCCAGCCCAGTCCTGTATTTCCTATGGATTTGAGACAGATTACAATTAAATTTTGCTGTTGTGGCCCATTCTCAGTTACCACACAAGGAAACTTCATCCCGTGGCTGGGTTCCCCACACACAATCCAGTTAAGTGGGGAATTAATTAAATAACAACTCTCCCCAAAAGCTTCTGGGGCTGGGATTGTCCCTGAGTGACTCTGAGGGATCCTGAGCTGGGCTTTGTGCTGCTGTTCCTGTGGAAATCCCAGCTCCCTCCCACCTGGGGCAGGAGCAGCTCCGTGCTGGAGCACCCCTTGATGGCTGTGGGGGGCTCAGTTCCCTCCAGGACAAAGGGTTTGCCTCAAAAAGTCCCTTCAAAGCCCTGGAATTCTCTGGCTCCTGGGGAAAGCAGAGCTCAGGATGCAGCTCAGGGCATGGGGACAAGGGGAGGGCTCAGCCCTGGCAGTTCTGGCTCTTCAGGGGTGCAAGATATCCTGCCCTGCTGGGATGGAAGAGCTCTGCTCCAACAATCTGCCTTTAATGGGGTTACTATTGCAGAGGGAAAGCATTTTATATGGAACCAGGTTTACATTATCCTGCTATTCGGAGATCTAGCTTGCAATGCTGTTCAAATCCTTTAATCCATAAATAGGATTCCAGCCAGAGCTGGGCTGCCTTCCAAAACTGTAATCTCCAGTATATGAATTATTACAAAAAGATTAGGGTGTTTCAAGTAATAACATTTCAAATAAATCAGCTTTCATGAAGGAACAACAAACTAATATCGGAAATAACAATATAAAGACATTTATAGAGCCACTTGCTGGAATAACTTCTCTAACCGGAGGGATTCTTTGCTCATTTACATTTTTTTTAATTCTTTTTTTTTTTTTTTAATTTGAGGAGCAGACCTTTGCCTTTGTCCCCTCTGTCCTGGGCAGAGCAGTGAAGGTGCTGCTGTCTCAGATGATCCCTTGGTGTCCCAGCTCTGTTCTTTGGGGACAGAGGGATGTGCTGCTGCTGTGCTGCTCTCTCCAAGCTGTCCCTAATGGTCAGATAATCCTGGAGGCCACAAACGCTCCCCCAACTCCATTTTAATAATGAAGAGCCAGGAGTTTAATTATGATTCCTGGTGCATTTGTAAAAGCCCCTCCCTTCCACATGCAGGCAGAGCTTAATTCTCCCTCCTCGATTATTTCCAGCCTCTTTTGGCCACGGTTCCATGATAAATTCATTGTGCTTTGCTTCCTTACCAACTGTATGGCCTCTGCAAATCTTATGTGGCTTTTTAAAGCAAACTTATTTCAAACCTGTGCGTCCTAAAAATAAACCAAGCCTGGGGCCAATAAGGAGCCCCTGGTTTGAATTCAGGCCTCGTAACACCATCAAAAAGGGGGAAAAGCTCCTGCCTGGGGTTGCTGCCTGCTGGGCTCTGTCCTGGGACCACCTAACCCCAGCAGCAGCCCCAAAAAATCCTCCTGGCACCCCATTCCCATCAGTTATGCTGCTCCTCATCAATGAACCACCCGAGAGTTCCAAAATCCAATCATGCCCAAAGCCCCTGAGATGAGATCTTTCATAAAAGATACTCTGGGCATTATCAGAAACAGCTCTCTTGGATGTTTTATATATATATATATATATATATATATATTAAAAAGAAGAGTTTGATGGCTTCCATAATTTGTGGTGAGTTCCTTCAGCCACTCAGCCGTGATTTACACAGAACATTTTGCCCTTTATGGGATAAATTGCACCAGGACACACAGGAGAGCGAAGAGCAAGTGAATCAGACTTCCAGAGGGCTCCTGACAAGGAAAATTAGAGACAGAATGAATTTATATTTCAATGCAGTGCATGCAGGGCAAACCCAAACCCACGCAGGTGATTTCCAGAGCAGCTCTGTCAGGTCACAGCCCCAAACCCTCCCCATCATTAAAATCACAACCTCTGCAAGCCCCTCCATCACTCCAGGCCGAAATGTGCTCAGATGAAGGCTGAAAAAACAAACAAAGCCCACCCTGCCTGCTCTCTGTTTTTACTTCTAATGGTCAGTACCACAAACAAGCCATAATCACAGCAAATACAGCTCTTTTTGCCAGTCTATAATTTTATTTTTTTTTTCTGCTGTGCGTGAAGGTGGAGAGCAGCACCTCAGGTAGGGACTGTCAGCACAGACAATGTTATTTCTCCCCTGGAATTCATCTTTTTCAAATCCAGCTGAAAGTCTGACATGCACACTGTCGATTGGGGGAAGAATTATTATTACTATTCTGAGAAAATTAAATAAATCAGGTCAGACTTTACCCCCAGCTCTGGCCCCCAGTGTGCAGAGAGCCCCCAGCTCCTCCCTGCTCTTCTCCTGAGCACCTTCCACTTAAATAAAGCCCCAAAAATTACTCCAGGAGCTTTTCCCAAGGAACCGGGCACACCAAGCTCAGGAACTCAGTGAAAAAAATCAGAAATAACTCCAGCAAACGCCAGAAATGAGGAACCAGCAGAGCAGCACAAGCCCAGTTCCCACCTTTCACTGGAAGCAGCCACCTCAATCCTCTTTGCTCCTTCCCTCAGCTGAGCCACCTCCCAGCTTCACCCAAACCCAAATGTTCCATTTAATCACCCCCAGGGCACTCACAGCAATGATTTCCTGCACTTCTTTATCTCCTGCACCGAACTCTGTGGCTCACACCACAAATCCCTGGGGTTTCCTACATTATTTTTTCTCACACCTGTTTTTTTATTTTTTTTTTTTGGCTGAAGGAGATGAGCTGCTCCAACCTACTCCAGGCTGAACGCCCAGGCAATCTCTGGTTCTTTGCTCTTTCTCTCACCCAGAAATCCTCTCAGACCCCTCAGAGGAGCCCCCCTGACCACTGGGGCAGGGTTAGTGTCACTCCTGGAGGAGCTGGGTGCTCCTGGATGCTCCTCCCAGCCCTGCTGAGGACACTCCTGGGATAATTCCCCTGTTAACAATTCTTGTGAACTCTCATTTACTGGGGGGTGGATGGAGATCATCCCTAAGGCCCTTCCAACCCATTTTGTGATTTATTAACTCTTTCTCAGCAAGCTGAGGCTGCTTAGCTGTGAGCTCCATGGCAATGGGATTTATTATTTCATGGATAACGCGCTCTGCCATCCCCACCCTGGACACAAAACTGCCAAGGCTCCTGGTGAACAGGAAAAAAATTGTTTCTCTGGATTTGCCAGCGTTTTTAATGCTTATCATTAGGTCCTGATTGAGGCAGATGAAATAAAAGCCACCTTGCTCAGCTTTCCCCTCACTCCTCCCGTTTCCACCTGACTCGAGGAGTCAATGAGGCTTTTATGCAGATTTTACACTGGGATGTGGCATTCAGATAAAATAATAACAACATCTGACAAAGTTTATTGTATTAAATAGAAGGTTGAGGATTCTTTTAACCTGCCCTGCGTGCAGAGCTGGCTGTACAGCAACAACAGAAAGGAGCACAGATCGCTGTGAAATAATTTGCTATTCATTTAGCTGTCAGCTGTGCTTTGGAACAGAAGTTCCAGCCCAATTCAGCTTTAATAAACAGATGCTTAAAATACACTTTGTAACCATGTCCTTGCATTAAATGTAAAACCTCCATCAATAACCCCCCAAAAACCCCAAGCCCACAGCGTTTTACCATTATTGAGCCTTTTTGTCCCCAACCCTGGCCACGAGCAGTGCCACAGCTCTGAGCTGGGGTTCGTTAGCATTTCAGACAGGCTGTAATTAGCACCATGGAGCAGGCTGGGTTCTGGAGCTCAGGCTCCAATCCAAAAATCCCAGGGTGACATTTGTCACCGGCGCAGAGTGTGGGTGCTCAGTGCCAGCAGGACTGGCACCAAAATCACCTCATTCCGAGCCCTTCCAGTGGCCCAGGATGCTTCCAGCAGGAGGAACATCTCTCTTCCAGGAGATTTGGTGCAGCTGATCTGGGGAGGGGGGGGAGGAAAGGCCAAAATTCCCTTTTTTTTTTAACCAGGCTTGAGCCTTTCCAAGCTCCTGCAAATCTCACCCAGAGCTGCAGGCCCTTGTCACCCTGAACGCTCCCAGCTCCTTTTACCAGAATCTCCCCAACATCTGAAGTTCCTTTTGCCACTTCCATGCCTTTTCTCAGTAACTTTTTCATTAGTTAGTCTTTTTTTAATAGAGTCCCTTTGCTTTGATCCTCCCAATTTTCCCTCCCAGTGCCTCTGATAATTTTTTAAAGGCATCACGGTAACTTTGAAACCTTCCCCACGTCCTGGCTGAGATTCCTCCCAAACCTTTAGGAATTGTAAATGTGACCTTGCTGAGGAAATGCAGGAAGTGTCATCTCTTCTAACACAGAAGACAGGCAAAGACTGTAATTTATAAGGCTGAGTACAAAGGGCTGTTTTTCTTTGAGCTAATTAACTGGAAGAAGAGGATAACTAATTAACTGCAGAGACACCCAAGGAAATACGAGGTTGCAGCAAAGCCCTGTGACTGTGGATGCTCCTTTTCATCTCGTGGATGGATTGCTGGGCCTCAGCTGTGCCAGGGGCAGGGGCACAGCCCTGCCATCCCCTCTGTGTCCCTGAAAACTCCTGCCCTGTAAGTTTGGGATCCCAAATCCCACAGGCTGCTGTGGGAAACCCACTGGGATGCAGTCGGGGTTGCTCTTCCCAGAGTCAGGCTGGACTTAATTCCCGTGATTAATTCCCATTTCCACCCCCCAATAATTCCAGTGATTCCTTGATCCCTCCCTGACTGAAGGTTTCAGCCCAGCTGCAGATTCCAAGGCATCACCTCCAAGTTTTTGGGAGGTGCAGCCAGGGAAACTGAGGATCTCCAGTGGTCACTGCCTTCCCTGCCTCCCTCCCCTGGAAATCCATTAAAAGGCACTTTTAGGGGAATAGGCTTCAAAAATAAGGAACCAGCGTGCATGCACTTGATAAGACCCACGGAATTAATCCCAATAAATGGCACTGTTTAATGGAGAAGGTGGTACCTGCCGTGGCTCTTACCCAGGAAGGAAGTGGTTCAATTAAAAGCTACCGAGATATTTAAGAATTTTCTAGGCAGATAGAGTTTCTTGCTGGATTCTTCAATCTGGCCCGAGCTGATAAAAGGGAAGCAGGAAAATCTGTGCTGGGGAAACCCCTTGTCCTGAGGAGAGAAGGATTCTCTGGGCTGGCTGCTGGCAGCAGGGATTTGCTCTGTGTCTCATGGTGTGGGGCAGTTCTACCCTTCTGTGTCCCTTAGTTTTGGGGTGATTCTGAGTGACTCTGGGTCCCCAGGTGGGACTACCAGGCCTCCAGCCACTGCTTTTCCTTGGAAAAATCCCAAACTCTCTGAAGCTCAGTTTCTTTTCAGTGCCTTTAGTTAAATCCCCTCTCCTTCAGTGGGACGTGCCCATGTGGCACTGGTACCCCCAGAGGGTCACACTTGGCAGTGCCAGGCTGGGCTCAGCTCCAGAGGGGCTTTTTCCCTTGCAGGACATCCCAAAATGCCTCTCCTGGTGCTGTTTTGCTGCCCAGCACAAGCTGTGGGTGTCAGGGGCCAGAAAAAGTGAGAGAAGCCAACGTGCAGCACAGACACAGCTCGTTATTCCCTGCTGCCTGCTGCAATTATCAGTCCCTGTGCCACGGGCGAGGAGTTCCATAAATTCCAGGGATCTGAGCTGCTCCTGGGAGTGCTCGGGTCCTTCTCCCAGCCCCAAGTTGTCAGGCAGCAGTGGGCTGGGATTTAATAGCTGCAGACACATCCTGAGCTGCCTGGGAGCAAGGGGGGGATGCTGGTTTAGAGATTCTCTGCAGCCCCTCCGAGGATGCAGCTCCATGAATGTCACAGCCAGGAGGGTGCTGCACTTCATGAAATTCCATAAACGCCCCAATTCCATCTGCTGCTGGAGTGTTCTACCATGGAGTGTCATCCTGAGCTGGTTTTGGGGCAGGAGGGACCCCAAACTCACCCCAGGGCTGGGGTTTTTGGTGATTTGTGAGGGAAAGTCTCTGGGAAGGGACACAACCCATAAAGCTGGACCACGAGGGGATTTTCCCCTTTTTTGGCCAAAGGAAAGGCAGCCCAGGATCTCCCTGAGGAGGAGAGGGAGATTTTCCTGCCCTCTCCCACCCCCAGGGTCCTGTCCAGGCTCTGATCTCTCAGCTGCTCTCCCGCAGCCACAGCGACCTCATTTTCATCTGCTCTGACATTTTCCTTTCCTTTGGTACCCAGAGCCTCAAACAATTTGTCCAGGTGCTTTGCCTTTTCCTTGCTATTCCCACAGCAAAAGGAATCATAAAAATCCCTAAAATGAGAGCAAGGAAAAGACCTTTCAGGCCGTTCCAGTCTCCCCTCAGGGCAAGAGCCGCCAGGATTCCCGGAGTCTGTTTGCTGGAGCTTTAATCAGTTCAATTTTCATACTGTGGGTCACAGAGGATTAGACAAGAGGAAGGGCTGGGGAAACAGCTCATCCTTTGTTTTTATCTGCAAAATTCTGTGCTGGGCTAAACCAGCAGGAAAGCAGGAGTATTTTGCTGAATGCTGGATAATTCTGGGTTCCTGTGCCAGGGAGATCACACAGAGGTGTCCTGAATGTGAAATCCAGTTTGGTTTAGGCTGATGTTGTGGCTGCTGCTCCCAAGGACTGATCATTCATTACCTGCACTTCCAGCAAGGCTTGATGTGACTGTTCCCCCCTGGCAGCTGTCCCTGTCCCAGAAAAGTCATTAAATCACCCCAGGATGGGCTGCAGGTAACTTTGCAAAAGATAACAGGAGGATTTAGAACTTAATTCCCTCTGTCTGTCAAACCCAGGTGATATCTGTCACTGGTGAGCACGGGATCCTGCTGCTGGCTGTGCTCCCTGCTGACATTCCTGCCAGGATTGGGTCCAAATCCCCCTGACCTGAGTGGGAGCAGCTTTGGGGCACATCCCAACACATCCCAACACATCCCAACACATCCCAGGGCTTTTCAGAGCTGCCCAGGGTGCTCAGCCCTGGAGCCAGGTGAGTTATTTCAGAACAGGGAAGCAAAACACTGCACGAACCTGTGTTAAATCCGTGTCATTTAAAGAAAATGTGAGTTTGGAAATGCCTGAATAAGGACGAGGAGAGCAAGATGGGCACACCAGGGAAAAAGGTTCCTGAGGATCAGGAGAATTCATCTCCTGATTGAATGGAGCTGTGTGGGACTCCAAAACATCCAGGACTGGATGCCTGCTGGGAGTAGGGGTTGTGCAGCTGCAAGAGGCAGAGAAATTCCAGTTTCCAGCCCCAAATTTTCCCCAGTTTCCTGCTGGGGGTGCCAGCAGGAGCTGGGTCAGCAGACAAGAGCCACACAGCCAAAGCGTTTGTGAGTCCAGATGAGGAGCAAGGATGAGGACAGCTGCATCCCCATGGATCCTCCTTCTGACAGGAGATTTCAGCTCCTTCCAGCAGCGTGAGCTTGGGGCAGGCTCAGATCGTTCTGCGTTTTGACCTGGTTTTGTAATTATCGCTCCTGCAGAGAAAGACGTGTTGTTTAAATATCCTCTGATTTGCTTTCAGAGATCATAAACCCTCTTTATTATCTGCTGCCATGTATTACAGACAGATAATGACTGACTTTTGCCTTCCCACTCGGAAAAGTGCATTTAATTTGGTGAAATAAATGGAGGCATTTGTTCATCTTTAATACCATTTTCTGCGCTTCGTTCCCTTTTTCCCCTCACTGAGGAGCTTCCTCTGGATTCCTCTCCTGTGGTTCCTCCTGCTGCAGCTCCTGGGCACAGCTGAGGGCACTGCTGTGGGGATATCCATCAAAAATCCCATGAAAAAGCTGCTGCCAGGGCATTCCAGGGAAGGGTTTGGTCCCAGGTTGGATATGTCCCATTTAATGCATGCACAACATCAAGGCTTTTCCCAAATTCCTGCTAATTCAGGGGTTTGTCAGGGCAGGGTGGGGGTCAGCACTGAGCCCACACTCAGCAGGATGGGCACAGCTCTCTCCAGCCCTCTGGGGCTGAAGGGAAAATCTTTCCTCAGCCCAGCAGAAAGTGCCCAACCCCAGGGATTGCTGGGCTTTTCCACATTTCCTCCATCTGTGGGTTTGTTACACTCAAGATATTCCCATAAAAAAAGGGCTTCATTCCATCATTCTGAGCAGATCTCAGCTCTGGCTTTATGCATGCACAGCACTTTTTTTTTCCTGGATATTTGCAAAGCTTTTAAAAATATGAAATAGTTCCTTTTCGTGCTTTGGCGAATGTATCAATTATTTTTAATTTCTCCAAACTGCTACTGGAGCATACAAATAGAGCAGAAATGAGAGGGATTTTTTTTTTTTTTTTCCCTCAAGAGGAGGCTTTGAGCATCCCCCCACAAATCAATTGAGAGAGGGAGGAGAACTGTAACAGTGGCTTGTTCCCTACATACTTCTAGCTGCTTTTAAGGCAGTTGCTGTTTGTATATTCTATTATCTGGCTAATTACTCATTCTCTCTCAGGCACTGAGGTCTGCACTGGGTATTTTATCGTTGTTTGTGTTGCAGGGTGTTTGTTTAAAGAGCTCTGTAGACACCCAGCAAGAGGCAGGTTTGTCATCCTCAGAGAATCTTGGGATGGTTTGGATTGGGAGGGACCTTGAATCCCATCCAGTGCCACCCCTGCCCTGGCAGGGACACCTCCCATTGTCCCAGGCTGCTCCAAACCCCATCCAACCTGGCCTGGGACACTGCCAAGGATCCAGGGGCAGACCTGAGGATGGCATTTCCTGTGAGTGCCCAGAAATTTGGGACACTTTCCCTCATTTTGCTGTCTGTAATTGCTCTGAGGCCAGGAGCTGCTGGCAGATTAATTTTTACAGCTCGTGACGCACCGAGGCCTTGATCCAAAAACTCCTTGCACTCCACTCCAAAGATCCACATTCTGCCAGGTCAGATGTTAGGGATAGGTGCCCCTTATGCCCAAGGGAAAGGATTTGCCAGCTCAGGGCAGAAATCAGGGATTAAACCCAGCTATGAAGGGTAGAGGGAGCAGGAAAGGGGAAAACAGAAGTCAGGGAAATGCAGAATTCCAGGTGCCACCCCTGCTCCTGGAGGGGAAGCTCGGGAACACTTCTAACCCACAAAGCAATTACTGCCAGAGGATAAAGCACATTAATAATGAGAGATTTTGGGGCTGGCAGAGCTTTGCTCAGGAGGGAGCAGAGAGGTTTGAGCAAGGATCAGCCATGCCAGAACCCCCCGTGCTCACACTGGCAGCCGCTGGAATTCTGCATGGAAAACTGACTCAGCAGAAGGGAGTTTTCTACCCCAAACCAGCCAGAAAAGCACCCAGGCTCTGCAGGGAGGGTTTTGCTGTGTTCTCTCCAGGAATCCTGTCAGATCTGCGTTTTAAACCCCACTCCAGCCCAAACTGGAGATAAATCCCAGCATGGCCCAGCTGGTCGGGTCCCTCCCAGGGGGAAAAACACAGCACGGATGAAGCTTCTTCCTACAAGAAATTTTTCCTTTAAAAAAAAAAAAAAAAGAAGAAGAAATGATAATTATGCTGGGAGAACATTTCATTTGCTTGTTAAGTGAAATTTGAAGGGGAAACTTTAATGATGGTAGGAAGAAAATCAGATCTTCTTGTTAAAGTACGTTCCAAGAGAACTCGTGCTGGACAGCACATTAAGCATCAAAGACTCATCAGTGATTCATAGAAGAGGTTTTTTTCTCAGTGACATGAATTATTTTCATGGGAAAAGATATGAAGATATCTTAGATGATGAAGAAGAGGAGTGAAGACATTTTATTTCTGTGCTTGGGAAAGAAATGGTGTATAAATAAACCCTCGATTTAAAGGCCATTTGAATAACAACCCGCAAACTTATATTTATTTTTCGTTCTCTTAGCACAGAAAAATAGGTTCTAATCCCTCAAATTCAGCTTGGAATTGCAAATTGGTTGATGTGTTTGCAACTGAGCTGTGGGGAAATGGATATACAGTGCAGGTTGGTTTGTATTTTTCCTTAATAACTCCTTGCTTAGAGGATGGAGCACGTTTATCCCAGGTCGTGTGGGATCTGCTTCCACCTCCCAGTGCTGATCCTGCTGCCCTGGGGTGCTGTTAATCCCTCCTTGATTTATAGGTACTTATCACCTATTGATAAGAGTTCAGCTAAAATCAACAGTGCTGCCATAATAATATTATTGTTGCTAATAATCCCCTTTCTGAGGCAGGATCTCGCGCCGTTAATTAGGCATGACATAAATAAATTAAGCCTCCCTTCACAGCAGCATTTACCGGAGGTTCTCTCACAAAGAGGGACACTGAGGCAAGGAGAGTTAATCTGCTTCCATTTGCACACTCCTCATCCCGGAATAATTCCCTTGCAGCCCCTGGAAGGCTCCTCGGTGATTCCCTAACCCGATTTGGGAGGGGAGGCAGCGCAGGAAAAATTCATTTCCACGGGAGAGACGGCGGAGCCCAGAGCTGCTGCCAGCCAAGCCTTGCCTTTCCCTTTCCCCAGCAGCATTCCCAAGGGATTCTCCCTGCTCCCAGCCCCTGCCTGCAGCTCCCACCTCATGCTGCTCCAGGATCCGCGAGGAGGATGGCAACAATTACTGCAATGCAAATAATAACTCTGGGATGCTAATGAGGGATACAATTAAAGGCAGCCGAGCGTTTATCCCTGGAAACATCCCCATAAATGCTGGGAAGCAGCTCAGAGGAGCAGGAGACCCTGCAGGCCATGCCCTGGGTCTGGCTAGGATGTGCTGGGAAACCCCTCTTGGAATTCATCTGCTTTGTTCACCTTAATTCATCAGGAATTCATCTGCTGCCGTTCAGAGGAGGAAACGGGAGTGGGGAATGTCAGATTGCACAGAGCTCTGTGGGGCTGTCACACCGTACCAGCTCTGTCCGATGTTGTTGACTCTTCAACTTCTTTCCAGCCGCTGTGCCCCTTGAGCCCTAGGGGCCTGGACTCTTCGATGTGTGGGGCTTTCTCCCACCTACCTTCCTCCCCGTGCCAACCCTCAGCCCCCCGAATCTCTGCTCCTCTCCTCCTGTTTGAGGAATCGCTGGGAATTCCAAGGAAGGCGAATTCTCCCCGCCAGCTCCTCTCCCCCTCGCCAGCCCCCAGCTCTCCTCCCACCCAGGAGTTATTAGATGACATAACACTCGCTTTGCTGAAATATATTATTCAAACTGAGTGGCTTAAAATTGAAATGCTCCCATGGTCATGAACCCTGGCTGCAGTTAAAAATAAATCCCTTTATCCGCGCCGCATCCTCTGCTCCGCGTTTTCCACCAGAAGTCCTTTAAAATACTCCGGACTCGGAGCCCGAACGAGATCAAATGTGACTTTTTAAAAAATAGGATGCCTTCTCCTCTGCCTTTGCCTCCTCGGGCCGACAATGGGAGATAAATTTGCTCGGCAGGCCCCCTTTGTGGGCCGTGCTGCCGAGGCAATTTGCAGTGTGCTGTGGAAAAGGCATCTCACGCTGCATTTATCACCCCCCGCCACCGGCGAGGATGCAGCCACCGAGCAGAGGTGCCGAGCACGGCCCCTGCCTTATTATTCCACACAATAATAGCTGCTCAGGGAAGCAGCAGCCAAATATAGAGTCTATTCCAGAAGGGTCCAGCTGGGAAGCGGAGGTGGAGAGCCGGAGGGTGGGAGAGGAGCGGGGGGAAAAAAGTGAATAAATGTGTTCAGCAAACCAAGCCTTGGGCTCCCGGCGCTGGGTGTCATTGTCCCCCCAGCCAGAGCACATTTCTGGGCCATTTTTGGGTACAGAAATGCTCAGGGGTGGCACCAGGGGTGGTTGGTAGAGGTGTTCCCTGCTCTCCTCCCAAGGATGTCACCCTGCCCAGCTCCTGGCTCCTGCAGAGGTGACATCGCTCAGCCAGCGTCACCTGAGCAGCTTGAGCTGGGAATAATAAAATAGAATAACAAAACAACGAAAATGCCCGGTCACATTGGAGGTGAAGGCAATGAGAAGTTAATTACCAGCCCCTGGGCGCAAGGGAAGTCACCAAGGGATCCAAAATTCTGTGGTTTAACCCTTGGAATTTGGCCTCCATCTCCCATATACACATGGATCCTTTCCCTCTACCAGAAACTAAAAGCTAATCCATCCTGTAGAGACAGCAGAAAAAGCTGTATAGCAGATTATAAACAGATTTAGATGATCAGAGGACAGTTCTGTGCTTTTATATGGTTATTTTTTAAGGTTTAAAATCAAAAGAGAGATAACTTTACCAACGAGAGCTCACAGGCAGACACTCCTTTATCTTGCCATCCTACACACTCCCAACTCAGAGCTTTGCTGGAAATCTTTGCTGAGTATTTTGGGTAGCAAATGCCTGGTGAGGAGACATTCTGAGCATGTCAAGTGGAGGAATTTTTCTCACATGCCTTCAAAAAAAAAAAAAAAAATAACATTCCTCTCATGTTTTGAGAATTTCACATCTGTGAGGGTTTTATTTTTTGAGGGTTTTATTTTTTTGAGGGTTTTATTTTTTTGAAGGTTTTATTTTTTGAGGGTTTTATTTTTTGAGGGTTTCATTTTTTTGAGCTGGAGAATGAAACACAGGCTGCTGTCTGAAGATGTGGGGTTTGATCCTGGGATCGCTTCATCTCAGGGCCTTGGCAGTGTCCCTGCCTGACACTTGTCATTACCATTCCTCTCCATCCCCCTTCCCCTCCCTGGCAGCTCCTCCAGTCATGTCAATACTCATTTTTCTTTGCCACAGTAAGTTGGTTAATCAGACCCTTGAAAGCAAACTTTCAGCTGGGTATTTGTATGCAGCCCCTCGACAGAAATGCAGATTTAAGGAGGCAGCCATATGCAGGCGTGAAGGGAGCAGCTGTTGTACAATCAGGGGTAATTTAAAATCAGGGGGAAGGTGAGAGAAGGACGACATGAATCCAGAGTCAAGGATTTTTTGTTGTTGCTGCAAACACAAAAATGATGTTTTACTTCACACCTCCCGGTCCCACAGAGAAAACACTGCTTGTCTTCTGGGTCACTGCCACCAAATGCCACCTCCCTGTTCCCAGATGTCACTTCAGAGCTGTGCTGTGGTTTCCTGAGAATTCATCCCACATGTTTTTCATCTTCCAGCCTTTTGGAAGAAAGAGAATTCCTTAAAGTTCACCCCTGCCATGGGCAGGCATCTCCTCTCTACACTGGGTGCTCAGAGAGGCAGAACTCCCTGGGAATTGCTGGGTTTCTGTGTTCCTGGCCAGGAAAATCCAGCAAAAATGGGATTCATTCCTATGGAACCTATGGATCAGTGGGTCAGGATGAGGTGAGGGCAGAGTTTTGGGCTGGCTCCACATCCAGGAACCTCCCCACTCCTTTCAGAGCTGCCAGCCTTCCACATCCACAGAGATCAAGTTTTGCCTTCACTCATTTTCAAAGGATCAAGAAAGGAAAATAAAAGTAATTTTTTTTATATATATATATATATATATATATTTTTTTTTTTGCAATTCAGTGCAATCCTAATCAATTGTGACAGGGCCTAGAGAATATTTTCACGGTGCCAATTACTTAAAGGGCAAAGATGCCAGAGTGCCATTAAAGGAACAGCTCCTGCAGCTCTCGGGGACACGGCAGAACAAGGTACTAAATGTTGTTCCACTCGTTCCATGAAATAAAGGATTGGGTCATTAACCTTACCAATGTCAATGTGTTGTCACGATCAAATTCAGCTAAATGAGTGTCCAAGGTAATAGTGAGGAGCTCCCTTCCCACTGAGCAATGCATTAATATGTTAGTGGCTGCTAATGACAGGAGGAGCTGAGCTGGGACTGGAGGGGACAGGGGACAGGGGACAGGGCCAGCCTGGGTGGGACAGCCACAAATCCAGGGGGCCTGGGTGGCCAGCAGCAGATTTATGCACTCACACATGCACTCTCCAGTCCATGAAATGGCTAAATGGGAAATTTATGGCAGCAAACTCCAGAGCTGTAAACATGCATTACAGGAGCAAATGTTTGCAAACTTCCCTCGAGCAGGGTTCCAGCTCGGGATATAAATATCCCTGATGAGCTGCCTGTGGATCCTCGCCGTGAGAGCCACCTTTGCTCAGCTCTCCTGAAAAATCTGCACCTGCAGAGCTGGGGGGGACCCTGCTCTGTGGGGCTCCCACCAGGGAAAGGGGGATGCTCTGGGTCTGGTGAATCCCAGAGCCAAGGAATCAATTCAGGGCTGGCTGAGCTCGGTAACCCCTGGCACTGATGTGTGTGGGGAGGGGAAAATCATTTCTGAGGAAAATGGACACTGCTCCAAAGAGAAAAAACATTGGCACTGAGGGAAAAAATGATCAAAATACTGTAAGATTTCTGTATTTTCAGGTAAAAGGAGAGAGAAAGGAAATGTTCCTTCTGGATCATTCATGGGAACAGGGACGACAGTGTGGGTAGAGTGTAGAATCTTTGGATGTTTTGGATTGAAAAGGACCTTAAAGCCCATTCAGAGCCACTCCTGCCATGGCAGGGACACCTTCCACTGTCCCCATCCAGCCTGGCTTTGAACAATTCCAGAGATGTAGCCAGATTTTCCCTCAGCAGATGTCCTTCAATCCTTGTTATCCTATTCCAATTTTCCAGTGAAATGGAAGGCAGAAAATACACCGATTTAAGATGTGCAGAGGTGGAAAAAACCCACCAGGATACCGGGCAGCACTGCCATCATTCCTGGGCCGACTTCTATTTCATAATTAATAACTTAAATGGGGTAATTTAAAATTGTTAATTCTTTTCACAGAGCCTGCACGAGCGCAGGTGATGTCAGACACGCTGTCACCAGGAAGGTTAAATACTCCTGGTAGTTGCTAATTACCTAATCACTATTACCAGCTCGTATTAATTCTGCCCGAAGCGCAGATCGCATTCTGCCTGAGCAGGGGGATCGAAGGAGGGGCTGCAAGAAACCCCTGCAGGGTGCATTAAAGGGGAGGAATAAAACCCTTCTCAGGGTGTTTGTCCCCAGCTCTGGGTGAGCCTGAGGGGCAGCAAGAAGATTTAAGGACACAGGGAATGGGTTCAAAGTGCCAGAGGGCAGGGAAAGGTGGGAATGTTGGGAAGGAATTGCTCCCTGGGAAGGTGAAGAGGGGCTGGGATGGGATTCCCAGAGCAGCTGTGGCTGCCCCACCCCTGGAAGTGGGAGACTGTTCCAATATTTGATAATGCTTCCTGTTAGGAAATTGTTCTTCATGTCCAACCTCAACCTCCCCTGGAGCAAGCTGAGACCCCCAAACCGGGATTTGCTGAAATCCCTGCGGATCTGCTCCCTCCTGGGCTGTCTCCTGTGACCTGGCCATGGCAGGGGAGGTTTACTCTGCAAACCAGAGCTGTTCTCTCAGCATCCCCACCTCCAGGTACCCCTGTGTGATGGCTGGGAGCTGTTCTCTCAGCATCCCTCTCAGGTTTTTATATGGTTTTGTTCTTCCCGAGAATGTAAAAGTCTTTTTGCCCAGCACTGAGATTGAAGAAAAGACCAAGAGCCATCTCCTCTGCTTTTCCAAGGTTGTTTATTTTTCCCTTATCAGTACAATTTCTTCTCTGACCCACAGAAATCTGTTCTGCAGGTCAGCTCACAGGGAATGACCCAGCCCTGACGGTGACAAACATCTTTATACTAAAAGTTTACATGTATTATGTTTACAACAGATCCTCAATACCTGTCTCCCGTGTTAGAAGGTCAGGCTCTACTCTAAACCAACCAAAGATGCCAACGCCAGGGCAGAAAATGGAGAAGGTGAAGAAGAAAGAAGAAACCCCAAAGCCACGTGGAGAGTCCATATTGTGTTTTTTGCTTATCAGCCTAGAAACTCTATAAATCTACTTTTCACCCTGTGAATACCTATCACCCTACTTAAACTCTTGTGGTTTGTAATTCTTCACACAGAGGTGGCAATTTCTCCCAGGGGCTGAAATCAAAGGCACAGGAGTTTTTGACTCCTTGCCAAGGTTTCCCAGCCCCCTGTCTGGGTCTGGAATCACTCAGGACAGTCAGAGGAGTGTTCTGGACTCCCACACATCCCCACCTCCAGGTATCCCTTGTGTGAGGGGTGGGAGCTGCTCTCTCAGCATCCCCTCCTCCAGGTACCCCCCCAATATGATGGGGTACCTTCTGGGAGCCAGCTGGGTTTGTGTCCCCATCCTGTCCCCCCTCATGAGGAGTGGCAGATGTCTCACGGATACACAACTCCACATTTCCACCTCGAAGGGAGCTGCCAGGAGCACTTCCAAGGCAGGGAGAGTTTATGGCTGTTTTTAGTGCTGTGCTATTAATCTGTACATCTGATTCAAACTGTGTATTAGGGGATGGCAGCTACGGAGCTGCAACCTTTTGAAATGCTAATTGTCAACCCAAAGTTTAGAGAGACTCTTTCAAAGCAAAGTTGCCACTATTTGGAGGCTGTGCTCTAAATGCAAGAGCTCAATTATCTGGAGTGTCAAACTTCTGACACCTTTGCTGATCCATAAAAACAAGGGAGATTAAAGAGTTTTCTGGAGGAGAATCTCATTTTTATGCTCAAGGTTATTTACTGAATTATACATTGTGGCCAATCCCAAATCCAGCTCAATGATCAGGAATATAAATATATATTTATATTTATGGTTGCCCAGAGCACCCCAGTGGGGGGACAGCACCAAGTTTGTAGAAACACTCGCAGTCTTTTACTGGATTTTTCCAAGTTAAGATTCTGGTTTTAAGACTTTGAGAAGAGGAGCACTGGTGACTCTTTTCTGACTGTCTTTTTAGAGACAACAAAGCTTTTCCTTTATTGTTGCCTTGATTTGCTCTGCTGTTAGTGAATGGAGGAGCCCAGGAGTTTCTTAGGGGACAGAAGCTGAGAGTTACGTAAAAGATGAAAGATGCAGCATGGAAATGCAGTTTTGGTGGGGATTTGCATTTGCAATTCAAGGTTCTGAGGAGCTGTGGCTGCTGTGTCTCCTGAGAGCAGAGGAGGAGATTGTGAGGATGAGTTTTGCTTGTTCTGCAGCAGAAACTGCATCACCCTGTGCTCACCCAGGGACAGCTCCAGCCAAATCCTGCCCTCCCTGGAGCAGCAGTGCCCTGACAGCTGGAGAAACCTTTATCAGGGAATGAGAAGTAGAAAAGGGCTATCTCAAAAAATCCTGCACAGAGCCTGAGTGCAGCTTAAATCCCACTTGTATGGAGGGTGTGATGGTAAAAATTAACTGGCAGCAGCAGCCTCCTGTGCCAGGGAGCAGCTGCAGCCCCAAACGGGACCCTGAGCTGGGGCTGTGCTGGCCCAGCCCTCCTGAACTCCAGTGCCTCACTCAAATATTGGAATTGTCTCACTCTCCTCTGACTCCGGCCCCAGCTGGGTTCCAGCTGGATGACAAGGTTTGGCTCAGCCTGGTGTGACTTGTTTCAAGAACACAGCGTGTTGTCCTGATGCGAAGGGACATGGCAGGAAACAGCTGGAGCTTTTGCAAGAGGAAACACTCCACTTTTGTCACATCCAGGGGATCGTCTTACGCTCCAGAGCACCTAAAAATCCAAAAGTCATGAGGCAGTCACATCAATGATGACATTGTCCATCGAGGATTTGTACCTTGTGTCTTTGCTTGATGCTGCACAGATGTCATTTTTCAGGATCTTTCTTTTTTTTTGGGTCCCTCTAGTGAGGAGAGGTTTCCACCATGGTCCCTTCTGAGCACAGGGCCTTCTGCTATTCCCCTTGCAGTGGTTTCATCTGGCTGGCAGAGACCTTCTCCTTTCCCCCTGGAGAATTACAGAGGTCCCTGCAGCACAAGGGGGCTGAGGCAGCCTTTACCTCCTGAAGGGACTGGGAGGAGATGGTGTCTGTGTGACCAAGGTCAGGCCCTGAAGAGAAACCCTGAATAAAACTGACTTTAGGGGTGTTTCTGCAGGAGGTGACACCCCAAAAGTGCATCTAGCACCCTCAGCAATGCCCAGACCCTGCTGCTCCATCACTGTCAGCAGAAGCTTAATGGGGACCAGCAGTGGAGTTAAGCATCAGGATTATTAATTAAGGGTTAATATGCCTGGCTGAACTTTTGTCTCCATTGTTAAGTGGGTTGGAAGTGCCAGGACTGATTATTGCTCCATGGATGTGTCTGGGGTGCTCAGAGCACCCCGTCCCCACAGGATTTACCCAGACAGGGATGTGGGGCTGGGCTCTCCATCCCCACCCCACCCAAACCCAGCCCTTCCCCATGGACCAGAGCATTCCAAACCCAGCCCCAGCTCCGTTTGCTCTCCTGGCTCAGGAATCCTGGAGCCACAGAAGGGTTCAGCCACAGATTTATTGGCTTTTATCATCAATACCTCTTTCCTTAATGGTGTCCTTCAGGGGCGTTTTCATCCTACTTGAAAAAAGGGCTGAAAGTGTCCTGTCCTTTTCCCCCCTGGCCTTTCCCAGTCCTTCCTCTGAAGCTCTCAAACGAGGCCAAATGTCAGTGCCAGCTTCCAGCTCTAAGTAGCTCTGAGCCTCAGCCTGTTCCCTGTGCTTCCCCCACTCCTGACCCCACTCTGCAGAGCCCCGAGGAGGAGCCAGGGGTGATTTCAGCCCCTTTGGGAGGAGAAGCTGCACTCCCACATTTCCCAGCCCTGCCCAAAGTCACCTCTGCAGCAGCTCGAGGAGCAGGGAGAGCCAGGTGCACCTGGAATTGAAAACTCCTCGTGTTTCAAAAGGAATCATCACAATTTCCTGGGGAACTCGGGAGCTCCAAGCGGAACACGAAGCTGGAAGTTTTCACCAGGCTGCACAGAGGATTAGCAAAGTGCCTCCCTCTCTGTTTTAAAATGCACAAACAGGGCTGAGAGGCAGCACTGAACAGCTCCAAGACTGCCAAGGAATGCAATAAATCAGCTCTGTACAAGTGAAGGACTTGAGCCCTTGGCATAGATAATTTTATATTAAAAATCCTCTGATGCTGTTCTGGAGCCAGGGTAGGAGAAGGACAAGGAATGGGGATGGACACAGAGCCTGGAGAGCCACACCCAGTGCATCTCCTGCCTCCCAGAGCCAGTGTGGGCTCAGGATGCCCCTCTGGAGCCCTGGGGATGCTCCTGGTGCAGGACAAGGCACTCCCGAGGGAGCAAGACCTGGTCCTGCTGGGAGGGCTGGGATGGTTTGTGGCTGGGAGCATTTTAATCTTGGACACCTCTACCAGCAGCATTAATTTCAGGTTAAATCACATCCCTTTGCATCCATCACCTTTTCTTCTCACTGGCCTTTAAATTTTTTCTCTTTTCCCCCTTATTTTTCTTCTTTTTTTTTTTTTTTTTTTTTTTTTTTTTTTTTTTTTTTTTTGTTTTTACAGGGCAATTTCATAAAAATAGATTCAGCTCTCGGACGTTGATGCCGTGGGGAAAAGCAGATAAAAGGCAATAATACAACAAATGGAAACAAACTTCACAGCATTAACTGGTCAGCAGCACAGGAGGAACCCCCAGCTGGTAGGGAAATGATGTCATCTTCTTAATTTTTATTTCTCTTTTTTATTTTTTTTTCCCCCTCTGGCGTATCAATGCACAGAACTCAGATGTGAGGACACAGGTTTCCAGGGGACAAATAAGAAAGACAAAATGAGTCATTTCAGAGCAGCAAGGCTCTGACAGCAAAGACTTGTGCTGCAGCCTCCTGCCTTATTTCCCCTGCTAAATCAAGCTCCAGATGCTGCTGCAGCTCAGGGTGGGCTCTGCAGCTCTGGGGGTTTGTGTCTCTCACCAGGGAGTGCAGGGACCCCCAGACCTGAGCAGCAAAATCAGCTTGTTCAATAAGGATTAAAACCAACCCAGAAATCCCCCTCCTTTTGGATTTATTGGGTCACATTTCCAGGTTTATTTGGGGCATCTTTATCGACTCCAGAGCGTTTTCACCTCGTGCCTCCAGAGAGGATTTTCTGTCTCTGCCTTTGCAGCACAGGGAGGGCAGGGAGGTTAATCTGGGAAGGGAGAGGAGAGAGAAATCCTGGGGGGGTTCAGCCACCTGAGGTCACTCCATGAGACAGAGATTTGTGTTCCCTGTGCTTTTCCCAGAGCCCAGCCATCCTTCCCTTGCCTGTGTTGCCAAACACACCCCGGGACATGAAATCCACATTAATTATCAATGGTTCCAACAGAGCTGCTGTTAATGAGCAGGTGCAGGGTGCCCTGACCATCAAAGTGCTCTCCAGTATTAAATGATTGACCCTTCTGGTGGTGAATTTGGGGGAGTTTTCCTTTTGGGGTCTGGGACATGGAGGGCTGAGATTTCCAAACTTTCCACACTCCTGACTTGGACTGGGAAACTAAAATAATCCAGGCTGTGCTGGAGCTGGGCTAGGCTTGGACTGGGAAATAAAAATAATCCAGGTTGTGCTGGGGCAAGGCTGGGGTCTGGATTGGGATACAAAAATAATCCAGGCTGTGCTGGAGCCATGCTGGCCTGGCCTGTCTGTATTTCTGTCCCTCTGCCTGTCCTCCCTGCCCTCCCACATCCAGCCAGGAAAGGAGCTCAGGGAGTGGAGGGAGAGGGAAAATCCTCTCTGCCCGTGCTGGGGCTGCTGCAGAGCAGCAGGAGCCGGGGTCAGTGGCTGGGTCCCAGCAGGTCTGGCAGCAGTGGGCTCAGGAAAAGCAGGAAATGCTCTCCTGTTGCTGCAGCACATCCTGACAGGAGGAACAAGCCCTCATTAAGGCAGGATTGCTTCCTGGGCCACGGCAGTAATGAAGTATGAAGGAAATCAAAGTCTTGCTGCTCACAGTTATTAGCACCAATCCAGGTGTCTCGGAATTATTTTTGCGGCCACAATAGATAATTTTTGAATGATGTGCCTAACAAGGGTGACTCCTGCAGCCAGAGGAAGCCATCTATTAAATGAACAAGTATATCTTCGATTCCTTCAGAACAGGACAGGCTTTAATCAGCTCTTCAAAGCCAGGACAGAAATGTTCCATGTCTTTTAGGAAGAGTTCCTGCAGAGGGGATGGTGGCTTTGCAAGGGGACGGCCTAGAACCCTCTCCAGGAAAAACAGCCCCAGCAGCCCAGAGCTCTCCCCAGTGATGAAGTTTGTCCCTCCTCCTTTGTCCCTTCCCTCCTCTGTGGTCCCCTGACTACAGCTTCAGTCATTAGCTATCGAATTAGTCCTGGCTGCAATCTGCAGCAATGTTTATTTGGGCCTGCAGGCAATTCCCTCACCTTTTAAATGCTACTGGGGAGTACTTCGAATCCCTTTTATTTTTTTCTTCTTTTTTTTTTTTTTTTTTTTTTTAATAAAACCAATTTCAGTTAATTTAATTATAGCTGGGATTTAACGTTTAAAAGCCATCAGCTTAATAAGTGCCAGGGATGTGTATCATTGTTATCAGCATCTTTGAAAACTGCTGAACAATGTCTGTGCCATTTAGGGATGCAGAGATGGAGCTGGGAGATAGCTCCATGCAGATTCCCCTAGTCCCAGAGTCACCTCCAGGCTCTCCAGGCCCTGTTCCTGCATCCCCCAGGCTGGTCCCACATCCCAGGGACAGCTGGAGAGCAGGGATTTATCCCTCTGCTCCTGTCAGCCTGCTCAGGGCTCAGACCCACCTCACTCCTCTAAAGGTCAGCCCAGCCCAGCCACATTTTCATTTGTTCTGAGCCAAAGGTGCTTTGAATGCTCAGCTGGGAAGGTGGATGAGATTCATCCTGGAGCCAAGAGAATGTGTGCCTGGGGAGGAGAGTGGGTGTGCCCACAGCAGCTGGCACCAGGGCACCCAGAAACCCCTCCAGGGCTGGTGTGGGATGTGCTGCCTTCCCCTGAGAGGGTCACCACTGATCCCTGACCCTCTGTCCTGGAGCACCTCAGTCCCAGATCCCTGTGAAGCCAACATTCCTTGGGAAAAGGCGGGTCTGATTCTCATCTGTGCCAAAATCAGGAATTCACAGCTCCTGGCTGGCCAAAGGAGTTTGGGAATCCCTCTGAGCCCTTCCAGAGCCAGGATGGAGATGTGCCAGGACTCAGTTCACTCCTGAACACACAAAAAACTCTCACTGCCAGCTCAGGGGGTTCCTGCTGCTCTGCCCAGGGTGGGAATCACTGCCTAAGGGGGAAATCTCTGCCCAGGGTGGAAATCTCTGCCCAGGGAAAAATCTCTGCCCAAGATGGAAATCTCTGCCCAGGGGGAAATCACTGCCCAGGGTAGAAATCTCTGCCTAGGGTAGAATATCTGCCCAAGATGGAAATGTCTCCCCAAGATGGAAATCTCTGCTCAGGGTAGAAATCTCTGCCCAGGGGAAAATCTCTGCCCAGGGTGGAATTTCTTCCCAAGGGGAAATCTCTGCCCAAGGGGGAAATCTCTGCCTAGGGTGTGAACCTCTACTCAGGGTACAAATCTCTGCCCAAGGTACAAATCTCTGTCCCAGATGCAAGGCACAGCTCAGCTCTGAGTCCAGGAAGGGCCTCGATGCACAAATGGCTCTGCTGAGAATAACAAATTATCATCTTATCTCCACTGATGCTGCATTTTATTGCTTCTTAATATTTTTCCTGGGCTGCCCATGGCTTTTTATCATCTCTCCTGCACTTGATCACAGCTTTATGGCCCTGCTGTTCCCTCCCCATTTTTTTTACCCTCTGTCTTATTGGTCTCTATTTCTCCCTTCCAAACAAAGGCTTTTTGCAGGCACCTCATCCCAGCCTGGCTGCAGATATTCCTCAAGGTTCAGTTGCTTTCTGCATTGTTATTTGCAATTTATCTGATTCCAAAACCTGACATTATTCTTGGCTGTGATATACAGTTGCCTGGCTCTTGCTAACCATGTGCAAGCACATTATTCTGCATTGACAAATTTTATTTATTTATTTTGCCGCCCTGCCCTGTTCAGAGCAGCATTCACTGAATTACGGATTTTGATGTCTGCAAATCATAACCCCATCACGCAGATAAGACAGAATTCATTACTGCAGGCCCTGCCATCTCATGGAGGAATTTAGGTCAGGCTGCTTTGTCCTTGGACAGCATCCCTGGGTTTCAAACCCAGCATCCTCCTCCTCTACAAGTTCTGTCTGTGACACCAGGGACACCTTCCACTGTCCCAGCCCCGTCCAACCTGGTCTTGGAACCTTCCAGGGAATCCAGCTGCCCTGGGAATTCCATCCCAGGGCCTCCCCACCCTCCCAGAGAAGGGAAGAGATTTCTTCCCACAGAAACCTCTTTTTTAGGAAGAGATTTCTTCTCAAAATCCCATCCAAACCTCCTTTCTGTCCAAGAGCAATGGTACCAAGGTCACCTTCCAGCTTTTGTTTCCCTTGGGCTGGTGACCTAAAGGAGAAATTCAGCATCAATCCCTTGGGCTGTCAGTCAGGGGGCGGTGACAGCTTTGTCCCTTCCTGCTCTGTGTGCCAAACAGAGACAGAGGATCCCATCCAGGGCAGCCGTGCACTGCAGTGATGGAGCAGCCCCCTGAACAGGGATGTGAAACCTTTTTTTTCGTTTGAATTCAGCCAAGGACACAAATTTAGATTATCACCAGAGCCGTGGAGCACGAAGCAAGGCGAATAAATCACAATGTAGCTGCTTAGTGAAGGAAGTGGCGAGGATTTGGTGGTGGTGCTGCAGTTTCCTTGGGCTACATTTCATCTTTTACTCCTTATGAGCTTGCAAAGGGAAATTTGAAGACTGAAGGCTCCATTTGCAAAGTGACTTCAAGCAGGGTTGTGTTTTCCTGTCTCCATTGGCTCTGCCCCTTTCTGGATCCACTGGGATGGGTATCCCATCTCATCCATTGGATAACGTGTTGGCAGGTTACAGCAGCAGGGCAGAAAATGTGAGGAAAATTAATAGAGAAGGGATTGAATTAATTTATACCAGCTAAAACCCTGGCTTAAAAATTAAGGAATATGAGTAGCAATGAGGGATCCTCTCTATCTTCCTCCAGCCACTATTATAAGAGCTGTTTTATATTTTTTACAGGGATAAATTGAGTTAGCTCTGAACCCACTGGGTCAGACCAGAGTGGAAGGTGCAAAAACACATAAAGAGCAAATAATTGCTCAAGAGAAGTTCTCTGGAACTGACCCCAAACTCCTCACAGAACCACTCATGAGACACGCCAGCTCTTGGGGTTTTTAACACAGAGAATCTGAGGAAAAAGATGTGATATATTTCATTTTTTAAAAACAAATTATAAATTAATTTATTATTTAATTTCTATAAATTTGTAAATTATTTTAAATTGTTTTTTATATCCTGCATCCAGGGGCAATCCATGGGGTGGCAGTGCTGGAGCAGGCAGGGTCAGGGTGACACTGATGGGCAGCAGGCCTGGGGTGAATCCTTGGATCAGGATGGGAATGGGCTCAAGGGAAAGGGGATCAGGTGTGGACAGGACAGGGTGACCCAGGGACAGAGTGACCGATGGACAGAGTGACACAGGGACAGAGTGACCCAGGGATGGAGTGACCCAGGGACAGAGTGACCCAGGGACAGAATGACCCAATGATGGAGTGACACAAGGGCAGAGTGACCCAGGGACAGAATGACCCAGGGATGGAGTGACCCAGGGACGGAGTGACCCAAGGATGGAGTGACACAGGGACAGAGTGACACAGGGACAGAGAGGAGGGGCTGCAGTCTCTGCAGGCTCCCAAGAACTCCAGCACCACTTGATGCACTCCAGTTGATGATGCAGGAGCCTGCTCACAGATTTGCATTTCCTGCGACAGCAGCAAATGTGCTCCAAGCAAAGCCAAGCCCACGAAGAGCTCCTTGCCTCGCTCTGAACCATTTCACTTTACAGCCTGGTGGGGATAAATAAATGCAGAGCAGAGCCAGTCCCACACGGAGAGGGAGGAACGATCCTCCCGAGCCTCTGGAGCAGCTAATTGGTGTCTAACCTAAATCATAAAGAGCCCTGTAATTATACTGCTCAGAATTAACGCACAGGCCTTCTAAAAACGTCCATTTTTGGAGTTAATTTACACCATTCCAGACCTGACTCTTCGTTCCCAGCAGTAAAAGCAGGGCTGCTCACTCTGGCAGGGCCCGTGCCAGCTGCAGCAGCACAAAAAAAGCACTTTTCAGTTCATTTTTATGGTCCCTAAAAGCATTCCATGACAGGGATATTCCGGAGGATGATGTTTCCAAGCACTACAGGCAGTTTGTTTGCTTGTTCTGCTGGGTGGGATGAGCAGGGACTGGGCAGGAAATGTCCCAGCCCTGAGGGGTTCACCCAAGGCTGCCCACTTTTCCCTCCCCGAGGGGTTTTTAGAGACAGGCTGGGCTGTAATTTCTCTTCTGGTGTTGAGGAATAGAGGAGGTTTGGGATGAGAAATGGGATTTTTCGCTCAGTTAGGGAAGTTTAGAGAAGGTCTAGCACAGGGCATGGCCTGCAAAATATTCCGAGCAAAAGGAATTTTGGTTGTGCTGTTTAAATAAGTACATAAACAAACAAATAAATGAATAAATCATAAAAGTATCGAGAAAAGTTTCACTGGAACTGAAGCTCTGAATTTGCAGCTGGAAAATTAATGTTTTAACCAATTCTTTTATATCTGAGCCTTGACTCATCCAACAAACTTGGATAGGACTTCCCCAACTGGATTTTTAAATAATCCAGCAAACTTGGACAGGAATTCCAAACCTGTGTTCTTACCCCAGTTTATAAGATGTCCCTGGAATACCCAACCTGGTAGACACCACAATATTTCCAACTATGACATTCTAGCCAAAGAAAATACACATAAAAATTCTTTTGGGAAGCCCATTCTGGGTTTGTTTTTCCAGGTGATTTTGTGAAGTGCAGAATCAGAGCTCACCCACTCTCCTGGCCAAACGGGGAAGTTACACTTGGAGTCACTGCTACCCAATGAAGAAAATAAATAAAAATACAATATTCTTTCCAAGTCTTTTCATTCCTCCATGAATGAATCTTTCCCCTGTGGTGTAACACTGAGCAATTTGATATTTTATTGTTTTTAGGGTTAGAAATTCACTCACTATATTATGGACTCGAGGAAAAACAAATGGAAGAAAAGATTTGTGTCTTCTTTGGATTTTAAAGCCAACAAATCTCTTCCAGCTTGGTTAGAAAATACAATTAACTAGACTGTAGTGGACTCTCTGGGAAGAAAATTGTCTGGATTGAAATGTGAACAGCCTAAAAGCCAGACATGTAAAAATCAATCCTTCCCAGTCCTTTGGGATGTGAGTGTTTGGGAAAAGTTTGCTCTGATTTTCCTGTGCCCTGTGTGAGTGTATAATTCTTCAAGCAATCAATAGAAATCCCTGGAATGAGAAACTGAAGCTCTGCAGGGCTCAGCCCAGCTCACAGGTGAGCAGGGGAGGCTCAGGATTGCAGGTTGGCTCTCAGGGCTCAGCCTCAGGATCCTCAGAGAGTCCCTGAGGGGCAGAAAAGGGACAGATTCCTTCAGCCTCCATCCCTGCCCAGTGTCCCCAGGTGTGGGGACAGCACCAGGGCTGGCAGGACCACCCAGTGCCACCCCTGCTCAGGGTGTCCAGCCTGGTCTTGGAACCATCCAGGGATGGAACAGCCCCAGCTGATCTGGGAATTCCATCCCAGGGCCTCCCCACCCTGCCAGGGAACGATTCCTTCCCAAAATCCCACCTAACCCTGCCCTCCTTCGGCTCATGTGTAGATCTGTAGATGTAAAACCAAAAAAAAAAAACCCAGGATCTGTGGATTCTGGGAGTGGAGCACAGCGAGGACAAAACTCCACAGGCTCCATCCCACCCCTGATGTCTCAGGCTGCTCTCACATCTCATTTCCCTGATTTTGGGAGCACCAGGAGCCCCCAGCAGAGCCAGAACAAGCAATAAATGGGGCTGATCGTGAGGGATGTCAGGAATCCCATCCTCAGGCTCCCAGCTCCTGCAGGGGCAGAGCCAGGGCTCTCTCCATGAGGAGCCTGGACCTTTCATGTTCGGGCTGCACTTGAGGCTGTGCTGCTCCAGTCAGACCCCATTTTATGAATCATCAGTTAAATATATGTAAAAATCAATTACATCCTCTCAGTGTGCCCTGCATCTTAACCGATGCCATCTTTCATCTTCCTAATGATCCAGAAGATCTGGAAATAATTAAAAATCACTCTTGAGGGGCCAACCTTGTCTTCCCTTTTTGTTCTGCGGAAGAGGAATTTCATCTTCCAGGGAGATGTGACATCCTGGGCTGGGGCAGAAGGGTTTAATGAGGAGATTATTGCCAAGGGAAATGTGGAATTCCAGGGACATGGGGCTTCCCTGGGAGCAGGGAAAGGCAAAGCAAGGTGCTGGGTGAATCCACAGAGCTTAGTGTGTTTTAATGCTCACCTTTATTTCACAGAAATGTTGGGCCAGGTCCTGTAGGAGTAAAACAGGTGATTGATTTCCAGGTGAGCTAAAAATCCAGGTGACTTCAACTTCCCCAAATATAAGATAAGGAAAGATGAGCAGACCTGAGAAATCAGTGGCTCAAAATCCTCCAGTGTTACTTTTAACTTGTATTTAAACCATTCTTGCTTTCTCTAAACTTCCAGAAATAAAATGACACTGACATGACAGCAAACCCATCACTGATGATTCCTAACAGAGCACAGAATAAGTGGATTTAGCCATTTCTAGAAACCCTGCACTTCCTAGACAAGCTCTACAGAAAAAAAAAAAAAAAAAAAAAAAAAAAAAAATATATATTAGATTAGCTGCATTTCAGCTGGGACTCAGTGTTTCAGACTCGGCCAGTTTTAGGCAGATTAAAGTCCCAGAATTGGATCCCTCCCGAGTTTAAGGGTCATGGAGCTGACCCACCAGGAAGTCCATGGATCAGGGAGTGGAAAGGGCTGGAGCGCATCGTGGTGTCAGGGAGGAACTGTGATTGCAGCTCCAGTTCAGGGCTCAGGCCTTTCTCTGCTGCTAAAAGCCTCCATTTCTTTCCTCCCTCAGCAGAAGGAAAGCTCCCCTTCCTTCCTACCCCTTCAGGGCTCCCACAAACAGGGACTGTTTGGGTTATCCTGCTCGTTTCTGGTGTTATTCTTCCCCCGTGGTTGGGGGTCAGTGCTGCTGGTAGAAATAATTCCCCTGGCAATGTTGATGTTAATTTTCCTTGAGAGTGCCTAAATGCAGCTCTGGAAAAGGAATGCCAATGACTGATGCAGAACCTCTGAACTCCGTCCCAGCCCAGGTGATGTTTCTTTCATTTACAGATTTTTGAGGCCAAAATCGTTTGGAGTTATTGCATCCAGCCTCCTGCACAACAGTGGCTGTCTACTTTTCATCCTCTCTCACCCTGCCCTGAAAAGGAAAATCAGCTGGAGTGATGTGATGCTGGATTTTTCCTCAGGCAGCTCCAGGAGTGGGGGATGCTCTGAGAAAGCAGAGCAGGGTGAGGTGCAGCTCCACAGCACAGGGGGGGTCAGCATTGAGGATTGGAGCAAAGAACAGGGGAGGGATCTTTGCTGTGGCTCCCCAAAGAAGTTTATTCCAGGAGAGGAGCAAGGATGAAAAGATGAAAAACCAGCATGGTGCACGATCTTTTAAACAGGGGAGGGTTCAGTTCTTCAACCAATAGGGGAAAGAATGGAGAGGAGCACAAGGTGAGGTTTAATTTCCATATCCCACTGAGGGAAACATGGGAGGAGAACAGGGGCCAATGGGGCCTGGAGGATTAGGAGATTTCCAAAGGAGAGGGACAAGCACAAGGGAGGATTGATTGACAGGGAACTTGCTGGAATAAGGGCAGGTGCTAGGGTGGATTAACAACAGGGGTAGGAGGAACAAAGAACATTCTGCAAAGGTAGGAGGGGACAACTTAGGTTGAACCAATAACCTGGGGGGGAAATGGGAACAAACTGTTAGAACCTGTTAAAGAAAAAACACCCCACAGCAATGAACGTGAGAAGCAGAACTCCAGCAAAAAACTCCAAAAAACTCCAGCAAAATCCCTGGGGATTTTGGGCAGTGATTCAGTCCATGGATGACCTTCCTCAGGTCATCCCTGCTCCCCAGGTGTCACTTCTCTAACCTGGAACGTGCTGTCCCTGCAGGATGCGTTGAAATCTTTGAGAACCAGCAAGCTCTGCTCCCCCAGCCTCACCTGGGCTGCCCAGCCCCTGCTCTGGGTTCTCCTCATCCCCTGGCAGCAGAACCAAGCAAAGTCAAGGTTTTATTCCCCAGTGGGCAGGCTGTAATGGAAAGCTGACTCGGGGAAGGGGATGCAGGGAGCAAAGCACCATTCTGGTGTTTCTCTCTGCCAGGCTGGACCAGTCTGTCACTGCCAGCAGGGCCTGGGATGAGCAAAAACAACCCCAGAATTCCCTCAGATCCTTCACTGGAATTCCTCTGCATTAAAACAAGGGAAGGGAGAGGCAGAAATGGCCTCCCCACAGCTTTAGACAAGGGAGGTTTTACCCTGGCTGCTCCTTTTTGTCAGTATTTGCATAGAAAGGAGTTTGGTTCAGCCCAAGTCAAAGGCTCCCCGTGTAAATGTATTGAAATAAAATACATCCAGAGCTGTGAATGATATTCACAGGGAATGAAGTCCATCGGCTCCGAGTGGGTGCTTTGTAGTCTTGATTGAAAATTGTTTTCATGTGACAGAGAAGGTGCTTAGGAGAGTAAAAAAAGGCTCATTCAGTGAGTTAGAAAATTACTCCAACTTCTAGACCATGTCAAACTAAATAAAGCCCAAACAAACTCTGGCAAAGGAATGAATAATTTACAGCAGCAGCTTCTGTACCTCAGCAGAGAACACAGCCCTGGGGCTTTGTGCTCACGGTCTCTGTCCATGGGCTGGTGCTGGAACCTCTCTGCTCCCCTTCAGAGCCTCCTGCAGCCACAACAGCTCCCAAAATCTGATTTCTCCCGTGGTTTAGCCCTGGTGGGAAGCAGCAGCTTCAAGGAAGGAGCAGCAGTGGCAGGAGCCACACCTGGCTCTGACCCTGAGCACACAGACCTGACCTCCCCACCTGCATTTTGTGCCTCCCACATTTCATTGCCTGCTTTTATCATCTTTGCAGGAGCACAGTGAAGTCTCTAGACCTGTTCCAGAGAGCCTGGTGCTGTCCAAACCAAGCCCTGCCAGGACCTCATGTCCTGCTGGAGTTTCACATTCCTCTCTTACAGCCTCAACCATCCCCTCTGTGCCTCTGTGTCTCTGGAGCCCTGGTACACATCACCCAAACCCTGAATTTCTGCTCCTTGTGCTCCTCACTGAGCTGCTGATCCAGCTGGGAAATGCTCCACGTCTCATCCCTTCCCAGCTCTCTCCTCATGGTTTGAAGAATGCTGAGGAGGAGGAATATCTGAGATAAGGAGCTAGAAATGGATAATCAGTAAAAAACAACACATGGAAGAGACGACGCAAAGAGACAGAGAAAACACAGAGAAGGGTAATTTTTATTTCCTTACACAAAGGAACATGAAAAATAACCAGGATCAGGATGTATCTGAGGGAAAAAAGCCAAATATGAAGCTTGTTGAATTCAACAGAGAGATCCTTCTTTGCTTGAGCAGCTTTGAGGCAGACACGGAGATAAAGGAAAGAAACCAGAACCTGAGCTGGGATAAAAACAGGCACCAGATGCCAGATTTCTTCTGGTAGCTGCCGGGGTGATGGGTCAGTGGTGATGGATTGCAGAGGAGGAGCCAAGAGTGATGACAGAGGGCTCCTGGCCCAGGGCCAGTGGCTCTCAAGGATTTGGCTGCGTTCGAACTCCCACCATTCGTGCAGGGACTGGGGTAACTTGTCTCTGCCAGGCTGTTTATCAGGACAAAAATCCCTGAATGGAAAAACACAATCTCTATTACGTGCCTGTGTGTAGCATTAATAATCTGTCAGAGCAGATGACAACAGTCCTGATTAGAAAAATGGAAAGGAGGAAGGTCTGGGGGGAGATTTATTCAGCTCTGCTGATCCAGAATTCCCATGGTTTGCTCAACATTCAACCAACACGAAGTAAAGGTTCCCCAGGAGGTGAATTAAAGTGGGAGCTGGCTGAAGGTTCATGTCCTTACTGGTTAGACACTGGAAACAGAAGTAATGCACATAAATATTGATCAGAGCAACACAGAAATCAGTCTGGAGGTTCCTCCCTGGCAGGAACAGGAGTTGAGTCCCTGGCAGGGAGCAGGGAAAGGAGGGATGTGGTCCTCAGGAAGGTGAGGAGCAGGCAGGAAGATGGAGAATTGTTCCAGGAATTGCCCAAAGCTGCAATGCAGAGCTGGGATGGTGCTGGGAATGATGTGTGGAGTGGAGACAAACATAAAGCCCCAAGCAAACAGGCAGCTAAAATTAAATGTACACCTCTAACAAAGTCCCCATTAGCACAGAGCCATAAGAACATCAGTTTGTGTCAACAGAGCATTAAAACAAACTCCCTCTGTTCTTATATTTACGTTCTGCAGGAACAGAAAGCTGTCTCAAAAGCTTTTAACTTCTCCAAGTAAAACAGCCACCAATTTCTGACTAGCTAATGTAAATAATTCCAGGCCTGAATTCCCCCACAGAAGGAAAAAAATAAAAACCCTCCTATTTTAAGCACTTCATTTTGCAAATAGATTGTTTACTTCAATAAAAACTAGGGGGAAAGCAAAGAGGAGAGATTAGAATGGACATTTAAATGAAGCTGTAACTATTTGGCCTCCAATCTGTCCATAATAATAAGGTGAGGATCTGCAGCTCCAGGAGCTGGAGCACACACAGTTGCTGAGATTAGGAGCCCTCCTGCTTCAGGTTATGAAATGCTGGAGGTCAGGAAGCAATTTTCTTGCATATTTTGCTGACAGGTTGGAGACATTGCAGGAATTTTTGCATATTTTTTGAAACATCAGTTGTAAGTCACTGTCAGGAAGAAGAGCCCAGGCAAGGTGGATATTACTTTTTGTATCCGTGGATTTCAAAAGAAGAGCCAGCTCCTGCAGCTCTCACTGTGACAAAAGTCCTGCCATGGGACAAAACCTGATGGGGACAAAGGGCAGGACATCAGCCAGGTGGGTGGGCAGTGACATCAGCAGTGACATCACTAGTGATGTCATCCAGGTGGATGAGCAGTGACATCAGCAGTGACATCATGAGTGAAATCACCCAGGTGGGTGGATAGTGAAATCACCAGTGACAACAACTGTGACGTCACCAGTGACATCATCAGTGACATCATCAGTGACCTCTCCCAGAAGGATGGACAGTGACATCGACAGTGACATCAACAGTGACATCAACAGTGACATCACCCCGATGGGTGGACAGTGACATCACCAGTGATGTCATCCAGGTTATTTGGCAGTGACATCAGCAGTGACATCACTCAGGTGCCTGGGCAGTGACATCACCAATGATGTCACTCAGGTGACTGGATGGGCAGTGACATCACCAGTGACATCACCCAGGTGTGTGGACAGTGTCATCACCAGTGATGTCATCCAGGTTATTTGGCAGCGACATCAGCAGTGACATCACTCAGGTGACTGGACAGTGACATCACCGGTGATGTCACTCAGGTGACTGGGCAGTGCCATCTCCCAGGTGGGACACAATCAGTTCTGTCCCTGGAGAGGAAAGCAGCTCCTCCCTGTGCCAGCATTGCCCACTCCTCTCCTCGAGTGGCAATAATTCATCCCAGCTCCTCCAGTGCAGTGCACGAGCCAGAACTGCTGCCAGGCTTTGTGCCCTGGAGAAACCCAGCCCAGGAATGGGGACAGGGACAGGGACAGGGACAGGGACAGGGACTCCAGGGCTGCAGCCTCTGCAGTGAAAACCAGAAATGAAGCTGTCCCACCATGGTGTGAGTGTGGAGGATATGCCTTTGTGTCTTTGCAAGGGAAGGAATAATGGTTTATAAAAATAAATCTCTCTTCAGAGTGAAGTGAGTCATTCACAGCAGCCTCTCGAACATGACAAACAGCTCGTGGAGCAAAACAAAGAGCAGATCTTTCAGTCTCATTACTGAGACTCAGTGTAGTCCCCAAGCTCTGAGAGCCACTGCTGAGTCACGCTGGTAAAAATCGATTGCACTTCCCTGGTTTTCAAGATTAAAAACATTAAAAACAACCAACATTGTCCATCCACCTGGGTGACGTCACTGTCCATCCTGTCACCTGGGTGACATCATTGTCTATCCACTTGAGTGACATCATTGTCCATCCACCTGAGTGACATCATTGTCTGTCCACCTGGGTGACGTCATTGGTGAGGTCACTGGTGATGTCACTGTCCCTCTACCTGGGTGATGTCATTGGTGATGTCACTGCCCAATTACCTGAGTGATGTCACTGCTGATGTCACTGCCCAGCTACCTGGGTGATGTCATTGGTGATATCACTGCCCAATCACCTCGGTGATGTCACTATTGATGTCACTGTCCACCCTCCTGAGTGATGTCACTGCTGATGTCTCTGTTCATCCACCTGGGTGATGTTATTGTCCATCCACCTGAGTGATGTCACTGCTGACATCACTGCCCAATCACATGGGTGATGTCACTGTCCAGTCACCTGGGTGATGTCACTGCTGATGTCACTGCTGATGTCACTGTCCAGGTCAGTCCCTGGGCAGCAGCAGCAGCTCCCTGGAGTGTCCAGGAGGTGCCACCTGATCAGGCTCTTACAGAACCTGCTGACCATGGCCCGGGTACCAGGGCTGGGGATTGGCTTGGATTGTAGAGGGTATTTCAGTGTTCAGCAGGCTCGGCAGCAGCCGAGGTTATTTGCATAACAAATCGGACATTTGTCACGTCATGTTCTGCAGCTGGAGCGCTTCTGGGAGCAGCATTTGATGTTATCGCGGCCCCAGCAGCAGTGCAAAGAGGCTGGCTGAGAAACAAACTCGGTGCTGCTGAGCTGTGGGGAAATGATTCCGTGGAAAACGAATCGTTCAGAGCCAAAATAATAATGTTTATTAATAATAAATTAATATAAAATAATAAATAATTAAAAACCATATAATTATAAAAATAGAAATAATAGGAATAATAGTAATACTCCATCACTTTCTGAATCAAATAGGGCATCTCCTGAAGCAGGTCCATCACCCAGAGAACCCATGGGTCCCCCAAGGAGAGGGAGGATTCCCATGCTGGAAGTGTTTCTGCCCTGGCCCAACGTGTTCAGCTCTTTGGCTCAGGGATTTAAACTCCTTTTACATCAGAGCTGGAAGTTTGGCAAGGTTTAAATGCTGCTTGCACACGGACAAGGAGGAACGCACCAGGTGTGCAATGAATGTGGTGCAATGAACGTGGCAAGGGCAGGAGGAAAACTCAAGATATTCTGACAGTTTTCCTCCCAGGATGTGATTCCAAGCCCTTTTGAGTGGGATCAGGAAGTTAAACCAGTGGTTCCTGAGGACATCAGCCTCATCCCAGGGATCCTGGGGCATCCCCTGGATCCCTGGCAGTGCCCAGGGCCAGGCTGGACACTGGGCTTGGCACTGGGAAGTGTCCCTGCTAGGCAGGGGTGGCACTGGAGGAGTTTTAAGCTCCCTCCCAAAGCACACTGGGGTTCCATGACTCTGTTTTTTCCCATGAAAAACTAAATTTTGGTCCATGAGGCCTTCTCCACACAAGCCCGCAGCTTGGAGGTTTCTTTGAAACATCACTATTTTAAATAATTCTTCCTTCCAATGTTTTTCTTACCCTGATCTGTAGGCTCTGAACATCTCTTTTAACTTAAATGAAGGAACTGCTATCAAATGTCCCCCACACAGGTTTGAGTTCAAAAAAAAAAAAAAAACCTGCTAAATGTGCCTGGCTTGGGAGCAGGAGCCATCCACACTGGCAGATAATGCAGGAGATATTTTCCCATCTCCCTTTCATTTATTTAGCTGCTCCACATTTCAGCCTTCAAGTTGATTAACATCACCTGCTGAAGTTAATTAAAGTATATGGGATGTAATAAGACTAATATGTTTGAGTTCTATCAATCACAGAATCTGGTGAGTCAATATTTGAAATTAATATATCACAGAGGGGGAAAATCCTCGACATGGAGCTGAAATTAAAGGAGGAGGGAGGGAGTGCAGAGCACAGGGGAGAACATTTGGGGGGAACACGGGAGCAGAGCTGCACGTGTCCCACACCCTGAGGGACAGGGACCGTGCTCAGACTCCCCTGGAATCCTCCTGGTGCCTTTTTAGGATATCAAGGACAAGTCAGAAAGCTGCAAGCCAGCCTGAAACCCAGAGCCAGGGATATCTGGTGGGTTTAAGCCTTTGGAATCCCTTGCCAGGTGATATTTCCCAAGAAATATCCCTTGCTTGCCCAGCCCTGCCCAGTGCAGGAGAGAAGGGGGAAAGGGCAAAGTCCCAGAGAGCTCTGCCATGGTGATGCCAAACCCTGAAAGGAAAATCCTGGCTCCTGACAAGTTCCACAGTGCTCAATTCCAGCCCCTCAGCGAGCCTGGGGCAGGGAAAGGGGACTGGGAGCCCTGGGAAAGTTGTCCTGGTTCTGGATCCAGCCCAGATTGCCTTCCCAGAGCACAGGAGTTCTGCTCTTGGAAGGCACAGCTGGGAGATGCTTTCTGGCTGGCCCAAAAAGCATCAAGAGGAGGAGAAGGAAGGATGGAGAGAGCCCTGGAGGAGCTGGGGACCTTGGGAGGGGCTTTGGGAGTACCTGGAGCAGACCTGTGCACAGGCTGGCTCAGTCACAGGTCCCTTCCTGCATAAAATATTGAAATACAATTTTATCAGCCACTCAAATCACCAGCTACGAGATCCAGCCGTGCCGTACGGCAGGGCCAGGGTGCATTAATATTTATTGAGCTTGATTTGTTTAAGGAAATACACCGAGCTTTTGGCGTAGGCAATTTCTATGGAATCAAACTGTGAAAGGCATTAATCACTGTCAATGATGTGTGTAGGGTACACAGAGCCCCTGGAAATAAAGGCTGGATAAACACACGCTGTGGGATGTGGCTGGCAACTGGCAGGGGCAGGTGGCTGTGTTTAGGAACCTGCCAGGGAATCCCAGAATTCCAGCATGGTTTGGGTTGGGAAGGGATCTAAAACCTAAACCCCACCTTCCACCACCACAGGGATCCCTCATTGCCTTTTGGTAGGAAATTACCCCCAGAGAGAGCTCCAGGTTGGGACCCCTGAGGGGGATCACAGGGTTCCCTGTGCTCCTGTGGCCACCACCAGGATCCACCTCTGGGGCCCAGCTGGAATCTTTCCATGGGAGTTTTTTGGGAGCAGCCTGCCTGCAATGCAGCTTCTGCAGTGGCAAATAATGCTGTGGCCATGAGGATGCTGAATGGCCACTGAAATACGGCATTTGTGGTTTCCATAGCAATTTCGTAAGAGGTTAAGGGGAAATTAGAGACACTTTCATTCTCTCCTCAACATCTTTTTATTGGGCTTTAAATGAGAGTGCTATTAAGGAAGAGAAAGGTTTCAGGATGTGTGTGTTCACAGGGGAGCTAAGCTTTAAACAGAAAAAAAAGTGTTAATAAAGCAATTTTAGAATTTAATCTGAGAGTTTATTTTCTCCTTTGCTGCCTTTCCTCCCCTGGGGATAGATTTCCTTCTTGCCCTGCTAAGGATTTAGGATGAAACCTTTTATATTTTTGGAAGCAGTGTGAGACAGTGAGAAGTGAGAGGAGTTTAGCAATTCAGAGGTCAAGGAAATGATGGCTGCTGACCCCTGTGTTCTGAGCCAGTGGCTCAGACAGCCCATAAACACATGAGGGACATCCATCCCCTGCACCCAGCCTGGCTGGGAGGCTCGGGTAGAAATAATTTGCACTCCCAGTTCTGCTTCTGACACTTCCCAAGTCCCTGGAATGAGCTGGGAAATGGAAACCCCAGGTGTGGCTCTTCCTGCACTTGTCAGGGCTGACCCCAGGAGGAAGCTCTGGCAATCTCATCACAGCCCCACTGAAGGTGAGATTCTGCTGAGCTGCTCAGGCTCTGCCCTGACAAAGCCCAGAGGGTTTGGGTCAGGATCTGTGATGCCTTGAGGAGCTACAACAGAGGCTTGACAGAGCTAAGAAGAATAAAGTGAATATTTATCAAAGTGCCTTCAACAGGACACACTTGGGCAATGCCAGTGCCAAAGTCATGGCCCTGCCCAGATGGCTCCAAGGTGGAAGCAGGAGGGAGCTTGGGCATGATATCTCACATTTTTATAGGTTTTTAGTCCATTTGCATACAGAACTGTCCAATTAATTACCTCAAATGATGAAGTTTCATCCTCCTTGCTTGCTGGCTTGCCTGCCCTCCTCCTTTCACATTGTTTATGATTTGGGCCTGAAGTTTGAAGAGTTTGTCCTTGAGTCCCCAGCTGGAATAGGATTGTTTTGTCTTCCTCACCTTGTGAAAGGATTCTAATAACCCTTAATATAAAGCTAAAAGCTGCACACCAAAGCAGAACAGAAAAACTTTAAGCATCATCTGCACCCACCCTGCAAACCCTGGCTGCTGCAGGACCAGCACCACTGCAAAGTCTCTCCTGTTCTTGACGTGGAAAATGCTGATTTTTTTCCTCCCCCCTGCCTGGCTGGGGTCAGGCAGGAGGGTGCCAGTGATGATGAGGAGGGAGGAGATTCCCTGATGGAGCAAAGGCAGCGTTGGTGCAGGGACAGAGCTCTCCTGTCCCCACTGTCACTGCCCCCAGTCAGCCTCTGCCTCCACCTCTGCAGGGCAGCTCCAGACCAGCCTTTTGGTGGCTGTGACTCTGATTTCTGGGTTTTGGGCAGGTGTGAGGAGCTGCCACACTGAGGAACCTGAGTTTGTGGCTGTAGGGCACTTCTGCTTCTGCTCCCCTACGCTCTGCCTGGAAATCACAGCCTGGGAAAAGCTGCTGCTGGTTCTGTGCTGTAACTCCTGAACTGCCAGATCCTATAGCTCAGAACTATTTCTCCCTTTTTCTTCAAACTTTCATAGTGCTTGATTAATGAATTAATGAAATTAAACCAAGGTTACCCTGACTTGCTGGTATTGAGCACTTTGCAAGTGGGGCTTGGTGCAAAAGCAAGTGAAAGAAATCTCACATTTCATGTCTGGGTTTTGGGGTTTTTTTCTCCTCTGATGTGTTTACATGGTTTTGGGATAATGTTGAAATAAAGGAAGGGACTGAACACCACCAGGGAGCAGCTTTGGCAGCTTCAGCCCAGCTGCTCCCTACTGCAGCCAGGCTTGGAACAGGGTGCAACATCTGGACCTTGGGAGAGGATTCTGAAACCAGGAAAAGGCTTAATCTGGAACCAGCAGCTGCTGAGGGTGTCAGGGGTTTTAGGAAAACAGAGCAGACTTGGCCTTTGTAGGGAAAAACAGGAATGGACATGAGGGGATGCAAAATTAAACTCAGTCCTTGCGTATTGAAGAAAGCCAGATCCAATTAACAATTGTTAATGAGGCTCAAGGAAAGCAGGGGTGACTTTCCCAAGGACCAGGTGAACTTTGAGAGTTGAGAATTTGCACAGACCACAATAAAATGCAGGAATGCCAAGGCATGGAGTGAGGAATTCAGCAAACCCACAAGGAAAAAACTCTGCTGAAATCTGCTTCAGAGCAAAGCTGCTTGGGAGACCTTGGAAATTCATTCGTGAAGAGCCCTGAGTGTGTTCTGAGGGTTTAAAATGACTCTCGTTAACTCCTTAAATGAGGAAGAGTTTCTGCAGTTTCAATATCGTGCCCAGAGGAGCAGTAAGAAGTGAGATTTAAGGAAACTTGAATCAAATCTGACTTTCATTTCAACTTGCATATGATGAGGGAGGGAGCGGTGCTCTGTGGTTCAGGATGAGGAGGGGGGGAAGAAAACCCAAAGCACCCCAGAACTCCCAGTTTAAAAACTGCTGTCTTCGGGAAGATAAAATCCATTTGTCTCCCACTGAACCAGACTTTGCCAGGGCCTGATGCTCTCTTGAAACGCGGGATGAGGGAAGAGGTTTGGGATTTCCAGCCACAATTGGAATGCTGGAGGCCTTAGGGTCTGGAAAAGCTCTCTGGGATATCTCAGCAACACCACAGTGCTCCCCTCTAAACCACGACCTGTGCTGGGCAGGTCCATGGGTGAGGAGCAGGGCAGGGCAGGGATTTCTGGAAGAGTTTTACTCCAAATCCTTGAACCAAGCTGGGGCAGCATTGCCTTGTCTGAAATATCCAGCTCCTGAGGTGACTCCAAAACAAGAAGAAACCCGGCAGCCCTGCCGGACAGGGGAATGTTAATTGATCCTAATGACCCCTTTAGAGGGAAATCTGAGAGCAGGTAACTCCCAGTCCATTCTTTCTGCAGAGGGGTGCGGGCCATTAAAATCCCCTTTGTGCCAGAGCTTTTCCCTGTGTCTGAGTGGTTGTGCTGAAATAAAACCCCTGGTGATTATTTCCAGAGCCACGGGAAGGTGTTCAGGGAAAACGAGAGCTCTGCTACCTACACCAGACTGCATTTTTTTTTTGTTTTTTTCAGTTACAGAGAACCATCTTCTCCTTCTGAAATGGGAAGGAAAAGCCATATCCCTCCAGCTGTTGAGTTAAGCAGAGTCTTATTCAAATTATGTAGGGGGAAAAAAATGTCATAACATAATGAGAATCAAATGTTGGCTCCAGGCGCCTTCATATTCGAGGGCTTTAAAAAACAACAATAGCAACAAAACACTTCAATCTTTTATCTGCCAGTGGAAAATGGTCATTTAAATAAACATTAACTAAGCTGGGGAACTTTGATGTTGCGGTAGCAATTGGTTTCTGACAGAGAAGATAGTTAAAGTCTTATTCTTTTTAATAGGTAGCATTTTTAGAGACAGATTAGCTGAATTACAGCCCACAACTGCTCCTTTCCCTCCGGGGAGTGGAACTGGGGCTCCCAGTGCCAGGGGAGGGCTTGGGGCTGGCAGAGATAAGGACAAGGAGTCAAAGCACCCAACTGTCCTCATCCAGTGTTGATACTCAGGGAACCAATCCCACAAACCTGGGCTTGTCTGATTTTTGGGAACTGTGATGGAGAGAAATCTCTCGTGGCAGGTCCGAGGGGGTTGGAACTGGGGGAGCTTTAGGGGCTCTTCCACCCTGAGCCATTCTGGAATTCTGGGATCCCAGGGAAGTGGGGAATGGTCTGAATTCTGTCACACACAGCCCACTCAGCTCCATCTCTGAAATCCAGCCTGGCAAGAGAGGCTGGGCACCAAAGGCTGGGTAAAGACAGGAGAGAGCAGGGCTGGAAGGAGCCGAGTGCTTGAAAACAAAGAGCAGTGAGGATCTACAAGCAGCCAGGAGGAAGGAGAGAAGCTATTAATGCCATTAATTTGATTTGCAGCAGGGATTGCAGCCTCACCACGGGCAGGGAAGGCTCTGAGTCAGCGCCAACATCTCACCCGATATCCCGGGGAAAAGCTTTCCCAGGATTTGGAATGTTTGAGCAAACCTGCTGGGGGTGGATCTGGCTGAGGAGCCCCAGCACAGGACCTGCAGCGAGCTGGGGAATCCTGGCTGGTGGGGAAAAGAGAGAGGGGGGAAGAACAAAAGGCTCCTTTGATGTGCTCACCCACACGATGTTCAGCACGAAATGCAAATGTTCCCTCACGCTGGAGAACACTTATCAATATTAAGGCATACACGGAGCAGAAGAAAGGAGGAAGAACAAAATACAGCACTTAACAAGAGGGTAATTTAGCCTGCTGGCAAGTGCTTTAAGCCGAGTTCATGAAAAATTACTGGCACAATTGTTTCGAGGGGTATCGGGGCTTTTGTGTGTAAATTGTGATATTGATTACATGGGCGGATCCTACCTGCTCAGGTGTGTGAGTGCACGGGGGGGGGATGAGGAAGGCAGGGGAGGGTTCGGGGGTGGAGATTGGAGAGGGACAGAACCATCCCCCTGTTGCTCCTACATGCTCAGTTACAGCTGTCAAACAGCTGGAAATGAAACCATGGTGGAAATGAAACCATGGTGGAAATGAAACCATGGTGGGACCACCTTGGGCAGCATCTCTGGAATTCAAACCATGGTGGGATCACCTTGGGCAACATCTCTGGAAATGAAACCATGGTGGGATCACCTTGGGCAACATCTCTGGAAATGAAACCATGGTGGGATCACCTTGGACAGCATCTCTGGAATCCAAACTGTGGTGGGATCCCCTTGGGCAGCCTCTCCGGAGAACAACCTGGCTCACAGAGCTGCCAGGCTGGAGCCTTTCATCCTCCCATTCTTGCCCCCTGGTTTTCTTCAGGAGAATAAAAAATCAGAGGGCCATGAAGGGTGGTGCTCACCAGCACTGAGGCCCTTCCTAGTGAACACCCTCATTTCTCAGCTGCACCCCGCCACCTGGTGCTATCACTGCTGTCATTCACTCCTGAAGAGGTTTAATATGATTATTGCAGGGACAAATCCCACCTGAAACCACACAGGTCCGGCAGGGAAAACCAGATTTGGGGCAGCGACCATGGTTCCAGCTGGAGAGGGCAACTCTGAGCTGCAAAATCTGCCTTCAATTCAGTGTTCTCAGAGAAAAGCACCTTAATTCTCCTTTTCTCATTTCCCAATCTGCAAAGTAGGAATAAAACCACCCACTTCTGCTGGAGATCCTGGGGCTGCACCCTGGAGAGGGCTGCACGCCCCTGGAGTAAATGACACTGTTAGAGATGAAAGCATTTTGGGGTATTTTAGGAGTTCATTCTCAGAAATGTCAGTGATTTGTGAGTTTCTGTATTTGTGATGCAGCATTTCCTCGCTCCATCTGCAGGAGAGATGGAATTGCCAGGACAATCACAGCCACTCCTGCTCCCAGTCCTAGAGCAGGAGATTGGTTTTTGAAGAGAGAAATAGAGCTTCTCCTTTTCCATAAAACCCCTACTTGTTTTGATTTTATTCTTAAAATCACTTTGGGTTATTTAATGGAAGGAAAATCTCTGAAGCTTTTTTGAATAATGGCTGCAGAATTTATTGATACAGGATTTTGTTTCACCAGCTGTTGCTTTTTTTGAGGACAGCACAAGTTTTTTCCTTGCTTTTGTCTTGCTTCTAAGAGTTCACTGAAGCTGCCAAACCCAAATCACTGCCAGCAGCACCCAGTAATTCTCTTTAAAACAGAAATGACATCATCAGCCAAGATCACAGCCATCCTTCACCCTGCTGCCAGTGCCACGAGGATAAAGCAATAGCTCAGACCTGAAATATTGCCTTGCACAGCTTTTATAGAATCAGAGTCCCCCAAAGTTTGGGGGTTGAAATGTGTCTGAATAAATATTTCCAGGGATGCCCCAGCCAAATTATCTCTAAGTGTGTTTATCAAATCCTCTAAAATTCGTCGAAGTTGCTAAAACAACAATAGTGCTAAACTAAAAAACCTTCAAAACCCCTAAAACAAGAGTCAAGCTAAATCAAGAACAAAAATGCTGAAAAGCTAAGAGCAAAAAATAAAAGGACTCAATAAAAAAGCGCCAAGACTTTAACCAATCACTTTTCCAAAGACCCTCAAAAAACTTTAGTACAAAAAAAAAATTAATCAATCAATTACACAATATGTGAAAGTGTAAACAATAATCTTAAAAAGAATGTAAGATATAATATAAATAATAAACAACTTCCACAGGATCGTATTAATTCAATATTCAAAAATTCCTTTCACCTGCAGTTGGGGTTGGGAGGGACCTCAAGGTCGAAAATGGACCTATCCCAGAATAAGGGGGGTTATAAAAGTTATAAAAAGTTAAGATTTTTCTGGGTGTTCTCTTGTGGAAATTCCAGCCCAAGGGAGCACTCTGTGTGCCTGTGCACGTGTGGCATACAGTTTGTATTTATATTTAGATTGAAAGAAAAATAAAAAGTTAAATTAAAAATAAAGGTTAAATAACAACTATAACTAGAACTATAACTATAAATATAATTATAAATATATCTATAAATATAAAATTAAGTATAAATATAGATAAAAATATAACTATAACTATAAATCTAAAATTAAAGTAAAACTGCAGATATAACTATAGATAGAACTATAGATATAAATATAGACATAAATATAATATTAAATATAAGTGTAACTATAGATATAACTATAGATATAACTATAAATATAACTATAAATATATATATAATAACTATAACTATAAAATTAAATATAAATATAACTATAAAATTAAATATAAATATAAAATAAATATAAATACAAATATAAAATTAAATATAAATATAAATTGGAAATACAAACCCCAGCCTATTCCCAGCTCTGTTTCTCCAAGCAATGGCACTGGGCAGATTTTTTTCCTCTCTGTCTGCAAGGCCTCCTGCCCTGGTGAAATATCTGCAGCCACATTTGGGATTATTACCCAGTAAGTTTCCACCACCTCACAGAGGATGGGGCTCATTTTTAACAACTCTTAAAAGGTTTTTTCCCCCCCTTTATTAAAGCAGGATAACTGTCACGACAAAATGAACATAAAGCCAAAGCAGCCCCTCTCCCCTCTCCAGGTAATTACATTTTAAAGCTGTGCCCTGAGCTGAGTTTATCTTTCCAACACACAGCAGGAGGTTTGGGCACTTTTTTTTCCAAAGTGGGGTTTTGCAGGAGCAGGGATTTGCCAGGAGGAGCTGGGACCTCTGGAGACAGCAGGCTGGGAGCAGAGGGGACCCGGGGGGGACACAGCTGAATTTTCAGCACAGCATCCCTGGGTGCAGCACCTGGAAAAGGAGATTTCAGCTGAGAGGAGCCCGGCTGGAGAGCTGAGGGTAAGAACAGCCCAGACAACTCAGAAATGAATTTTTCCATAATTAGGCCACAAAGTGGAGAAGTCCTCTTAACACTGCATTACTGAGCAGCACCTGAAAGGAGAGAATGAAAAGTTTCTCAAGGGGCCAGCAGACCTGGAAAAGCAAATCACTGAGGCCAAAGAAAATGAGATTAAATTGAACCTCTGAAATGCAGTGTGTCTATTGACCTCCCTCATACCAAGTGCTTTCTTCATGTTCCTGTTCTGAAAAAAGGGGGAAAAAACTCTCCAGGAGAATGCAGGCTGCTCAGCAGATAGCTGGAGGCTGAGTTGGATTTGAATTTTGATCAAAGTTTCTCTCATTTGCCATGCTTTCCTGTGTCTGCACTCCCAATCTGCCTCTTCTGCTTAAAATAATGCTTCCCATACAGGGAGTCGTCACTGCCATACATAATAAGGAAACCTGGGCTCCTGAAAATGTCTTCTGTGCTGTCTGGGGGTTCTTCTCCACAAGCCAGGCTGCTGGAAAAGGAGCATCAGGAGTCCTCAGGCTGCCCCTGCCCAGGGGAATGCTCAGGGTGGGCACCCTGGTACTGCCCCCACCCCACCTGCCTGCACCCCCGGCAAGAAAAAATGTGAATTCCCAGCAAATTGCACAATTTCCTTCCTCCTTGAGCTGGAATAACGTCACCTCCAGTCCTTTCCTCCTGTTTTTGTGACACAAAAGATGCAGGAACTGCAAAGGAGGAGGGTGGCAGAGGAACCAGCTGGGATGAGCCCTCCCCAGTCCCCATGCACAGGGATTGGAATTCCTGCCATGGCAAAGCTGCAGATCCTTGCTTTGCTTTGAGGGATTGTCCAGCATGGGCCAGGCTGGGGATGGAATTGTTTTATAAAGTCCCTTCCTTGTGCCTTCCTGTCCCCTGCTCACACCTGGCAGCAGTGGGGAGCCAACACCAGGGCAATATTCAATATTCAATATTCAATATTCAATATTCAATATTCAATA
>JAGMWU010000028.1:1557334-1587708 GCA_018697195.1 Certhia americana
TCAATATTCAATATTCAATAAACATCCAGTGGGCAGGAATGAGGGGGAGGATTGCCCAGCTTGGTGTTTTTTGGTGCTGTTTTTTCCTGCCTTGCCAAGGGCAGTGTCCCACTGAGGTGCCAGAAAATCTTGGAATTGACTGAAAAGCCATTCCAGGGTGCCAGGATCAGCCTGGATGAGGGCACCTGCACCCCATGGAACGATCTGGTGGAGATTTGCACACTCAGCTGAGTGAGGTATTGGCTCCTGCTCACGTCTCATTGCAGGGCAGAGCTGTGGGGCCCAAAGCACAGAAAACACGGAATATTTCTTCCTCCAAACCCTGCAAACCACTGCAGTATTTTAAAATATGGATTATCTCCAGCTCCTGCTCCTCTTGATGGTTCCACCTCATTTGTCTTGCTACTCTCATTTCCTTAAATGTGTGTTTTCTTTACAGGCTGCTAACTACAGACAACTGGCAGGATCAGCTGGAATTCCTGCGGTGCCATCACACCTTGTTCCCTGGGAATTCATTTCCAGGGGAAGAGGAACTTCAGTGACCCTGGGAATTGGAGCAGTTGGTTGTTCAGGGACACGCAGGACACTGGGGGAGGGCTGTCCATGGGAAAGGCTCCTGCAATAATTTGGAGATGAAAATGCAGCTGGATCAAACTTTGATTGTCCCAGCCCCGGCCTCTCCTGCAGCTCACAGCGTTTGAGGACATGGTTAGGTGGGGAACATGGGGATGGTGGATTTGTGATTGAATTTGGTGATCTTACAGGTCATTTCCAGCCTTAATTGTTCCACCATTCCATGATTTTGCTGTGGCCATTTTCGGCCACATTCTCTTTCCCCAAGGGGTCACCGGGCTGACCCTGCTGTGTCACCTCACAGGAGACCTGCATGGAGCACCAAGAGCTGCCTGGGCATGGGCATTTATATTTTCCCATTTTTTAACATTATTTTTGAGATGTGACATCCTCGAGGTAACATTCTTCTCAGAGACACTCAGGAGTGTTGCTATAGAATTTGGTTTTCCAGCAGCACCTGCTCTCCTTGACTGATCTGACTGATTTTTCTTTGGAACAGCTTCTTCCTTCACGGATTTCTTTTCTGGGGAAGGTCAGGGCACTACACTGCCCTCTGCATTATCTCCTGCCCGAGTCCCCTGTCCCTGCAGCAATCCCAGCACCTTTCCTGCCAGTCCCTGGCACTCCCAAATCCAGCTGAGACTTCTCGGGACTTTAATTAATGAGATAACCAAACGGAAAACACCCAGAGAGTGAACCCCAGAGTTGAAGACTTTATCTGCTTTTTGCAGCTGCATCTTTTTCTCCTTCTTTTTTTTCCCTTTTTTAAATTTTTTTTTTTTTTTTTGGGGGGGAGCTGCCTTCCCAGCCCATCAATACTGTTTCTCATTAAATTAAATAGCTTATTGACTGCAGAGGGCCGGAGCCACGCGGCCGATGGGAGCCGAGCACGGCGCCTTCCCTGTGCAGCCAGCCACAGGTCAGTGCACAGTAAATCAGCTGGTAATGGAGTTTGAACTCGGGGAATCACTGCTGTGTACCCTTTTTATTTGTTTTTAATTTGTATCAATGGTGATTCTGTCGCTTCCAATTTCCGTGACGGCCGCGGGTTGCGGAGCAGGGAAGGCCCGTTCTCCTCCTGGCTGAGCAGCCAAGGCCCCCCCAGCTCACAGGGTTCAGGTGTTGTCGTGGTTTGAACACCAGGTGTCTGCTAAGGAAGGCAGGAGCCTCCTTTGGAATGGTGAATTTAACCCCCTTCCCTCCCAGTTATTAAAACTTTGAAATTCAGGGGCTCTCAGGTGAAGATATGGGGATGGGAATAGCAGTTCTTTATTAGGGGTACTAAAATAAACAATAAAACCAAAACACATGCAGTAAGACAAACAAATAAACAAACAAACCCCACTGACAGAGTCAGGATCCCAGCACAGCACAGGGTGCTTGAGGCCAGTGGGGCTGGGACAACTCCAGCTCTGGCTGAAGACTGCTCCTGCCTGCTGGGAGATTCCCGTGTGCACTGGAGAGTTTGCAGGGATTTTGGGATGTCTGTCAGAGCCAGGGAATGTCCTGTGAGATTCCTGTATGCATTGAAGGGTTTGCAGAGATTGGGATGTCTGTGAGAGCCAGGGAACGTGCTGTGAGATTCCCGTGTGCACTGGAGAGTTTGCAGGGATTTTGGGATGTTTGTCATAGCCAGGGAATGTGCTGTGAGATTCCTGTGTCCACTGAAAGGTTTGCAGGGATTGGGATGTCTGTCAGAGCCAGGGAATGTGCTGTGAGATTCCCGTGTGCGCTGGAGAGTTTGCAGGGATTTTGGGATGTCTGTCAGAGCCCGGTTTCCCTGGGCCTGTGTGTTTTTCCCTGGCTGCACAAAGGGGCCGTGCAGAACACGTCTGTTTGCAGAGTCACACGCACACGTTTCTCCTCCACAATATTTTGGGAAGCTCCACAGACGTGTTAGGAAAGCTGTCACTTGCACAAACTTCCCTGCAACCGGAGTGTGATTTTTTTTCAGAGCTATTAATGGAGGGCTAGAGTGGAACCAGCTTGGCAAAAAGGAACAGAAACAAACACCTGTGAACTCCAAATTGAATTCCAAAAACGAACCAAAGGAGCACTCGAGGGAGGGGCACTGAGGGGGTTAAAGCTCCACACAGATGATCACACTGCCCAGGCCAGTCAGGGCTTTGGCCAGAGGTTTGGGCACCAAGGAGCTGCCATCACTCCCAGCCCATCCTGCTCCCCACCGTCCCAGGGACAATAATGCCACCACCACGGTGGAATTTTCTGTCTTGGGCAAGGGAGGAAGCTGCTGAGGGGCAGGAGGAGCAGGGATGGCCCTGGGCAATCTCCTTGGGTGTGACTTTGTGCTTGCACTGGCAAGGAACACAAGAGGAGGAGATTCCAGCTGCTAATGAGGGTCTGGAATGTGCCAGGAGCGATCCCACCTAAAACTCTCTGAGGATTCAAGACCAGCACGGCTGTGTAAATCCTCAAACATCTCTCAACCTCCCTCAGAAGAGAGAAACCTTTGCTTAGTCCCTGTTCTTGCTCTGCTTTGCCTGCACCGAGAGCTTGTTTATTGTGAGTTCTCCTGGATTCTGAGGTTTTTAATGCCAAACAGCAGCAAATTCCAGCTTCCCACTGACTCAGGAAGAAAAGCTGCCTGCTGGACAGACCCAGGTGGCAGCTTGAGCAGCAGGAGAGGACTGGGCTCTGTCTCAGCTCAGCACCACCCCGGGATGCTCCCTCTCCTCCCCTCACCTGCCCTCGCAGAGAATAAACCCCAGCTGGGGAATGACTGATGGAATATCCACGATAAACCATTCACAGCTCAGCCCCAGCCGTCAAACTGTCCTGAGGAAGAAGAGCATGAATAAAACCCATGATCCGCACACAAACAGAAAAGGGCTGAATTCTTCAAATAAATGGCTCCCAACAAATAATTTGACCGGCTCTCATGAGCAGCTTAGGCCCTCGAGCATGAAGATTATCAGCCCCATGTAATTTTCTCCTGGCTGATGTAGCTGCAAAGACCATTCATATTCATATAAATGTCTAATGTCTAATCCTCTAATCTAATCCTTTTTTTTTTTTTTTTCCTGCTTGTGCTAAAGCTTCCCAGCTCGGGCTCCAAAGCCCTCTGAGCAATGGAATTATTGATAAATTACTGCAGAGAGGAGGAGCACAGCACAGACACCAAACCCACCAAGCTCTGCCTCTTGTGCCAGAGTTGGAATTTCTCTGTTGGGTGAGTTTGAAGGACAATTGCAGGTGTTTTCCCTCCCTGATACTTCCCACATCCTGGCCCAATGCTGGAGTGAGGTGATTTCTCCTCCACTGGGGCTCTCAGAGAGTTTGAGGAAGGCTCTCACTTTATCACGAGAAAATTCAGCTCCGTTGGTGCAAATTAAAACTATAAACCAAAACACGGAAGATATAAACCAAAAATAGAAACATTATAAAATCCTCCAGATAATCACGGAATGGTTTGGGTTGGGAGGGACCTCAAAGCTCACCCAGTGTCACCCCTGGGTGCTCCAACCTGGCCTTGGGCACTCCCAGGGATGGGGTCAGATTCAGAAGCAGTAAAAGCTCAGCTCCCAAGCCCAGCCTTATTTCTGCCTCTCTGCCCTGTGAGCAGCCCCACATTTATTTATGGACGTTCCTTCTGCGCTCACTCGGGGGGAAAGATTTGTACCACGGGCAGGAATTGTAAATCCAGGCACAGTCTGTGGCCTCTGAGCATTTCTATAATAAAAATTATCATCCTGGAACCGGTTTTCATTTGGAATTAGGCTGAGGCTCATCAATGCATTATCTCACTTAGACCAACAAATAAGCATCAGACAGGAGCTTCTTTCAAATCACGGTGGGCTTGGACCAATTCTGAAATCCTGCCCTCGAGCAGCAGACTCAGTATCCCATTTATTGCTCCCCCAAGGCCAGCCAGTTCTCCATTAACTTTTACCTCCATCTAATAGCACATTCATAAGCAATTTTGTGGGTGACTCTGAGACTTCGGGCTGCTCTGGGGTTTTTTTCCCCTTTTAAATTATCTTTTTGCTTGATGATATGGAATTATTTAGATGACAACTCCCATTAAAAGAACCTGTGCTCTTACAGGCAAAGACATTTTTACCCAGACAACACGTCTATAAAATTGTTCTAAATTCTGCCGAATGCATGGAACAGAGTTTTGCCACGATTCAAAAGGAAGGGAGACTTTTCCATTTGAATATTGTTCTTTTTGATAGCAGCCCCAGGAAATGACCCCTGCTGGCTCCAGGGGGATTCAGCCCCAAGGACAAAAACCCTGGAGAAGATGGAGCCTGCAGCAGCTCCTCCCTGCTCACACCTGTGTGGTCCCTGCCCTGCAGAGCTGCAGAGCATGCAGCCACCTGTGACAAGCGTGGATTCATGGAGAGAGATCCCAAAAGCTCCTCAGACCACTCACAAGGCTCACTGGAGCTTTCTCAGGCACTTTCAAGCATCTTTCCAACTGTTTTCCAAGCACTGACCTTTGGCTGTGCACAGAAATAAACAGGATAACAGTCTGTATGGAAAATAAAAATGTTGACATTAATAAATCATTAAAGGATTTTGATGCCCAACAGCAAGCACAGACCTTTCATCCCTCATTTCTAGCTCTGCATCTGGCGACTTAGCTTGTGAAAACAAGGAGAAATTATTTATATTATTTTAGCGTTCTGTAAATCAAGTGTTGCTGTAAGGACTGAAGGGATGTTTTGAGAAGTGAGGATGGGGTTTGCTGCACTCGCCGAATCTTTGGCTGGTGGGATATCAAAAGGCCAGGATGAAATCTAAAGAAGGAGTCTGAAATGCAGGCAGCAGAAGGAAATGATTTAGCAGAGCAGTGCCCAGTTTGGCTTTGTGGAGGGAGAGTTATGGGCTGCATTTATTGAGCTTTCTGTGTGGTGCTTGGCTTTTAAATGCAGATACTGGGGATCCATCACAGCATTATTTGTTTGCTTGTTTCCCTCTCCCTGCATGTGAGGAGACATCGATAGAGTTTAACTGCAAAAATACATCCATCCACCCCCTGCACCTCCTCCACGGCCCTGCATCTCTTTTATTAAGCTACAGCCTAGCAAGGGGAAATCATAAAAAAAAAGCAGCCATATACAGCCACTTGTGTTTTAAAGAAACAGCAAAAGCAGGAGCTACAAAACCTTCCCCTGATTTACATCCCTGGCAGAGCAGCACTCCCCGTTACAGCCACCTGGAAAGCAAGTTTATAAACCCACTGCCAGACCTTCCACTGCAGCTGAGAGGGCCACGAGGGCTCCTATAAACAATATTTTATTGATTAGAATAGGCAGAAACTCCTGTTATTTACACCAGACTTTTCCACGGCGTTTATCGATGTTCCTGAGGCTCAGAGGAGATGGGGAGAGAGCCTTGGAAGGTGGAACACACCGAGCTGCTGGGATGCTGGGGGAAACAGCCCTGAGCTCCCAGGCCCTTCTCTGGGGAGCTCCTGCACAGGGGTGGATGGAACAAAAGCTGCTGGAAATCTCTTTCTTCAGGCAGTCAGGAAATCCCAGCTGTAAGTGAGCTCAGAACTCACCTGTGCAGGGTCAGTATCAGCACCAGGAGCATCAGGGACCCCCCCAAGGCTGCAGAGAGAAAGGGGAAATGGCCTTGGCTGCTGCAGCTGCAGGTTCAGGTTCACAAAAAACCCCCTCACTGCCCCTGGTCAGTGAGAGAAACCCTTCCAGCATCGGCAGAAAAGCCTCATGCCACAAAACAGGGCCACAGAGCCTCAAAGAACCCTAAAAATCTGCATCAGCTCTTTGGCCAAACCCTGAGAGCTGTAGGAACCACCAGCTGCTCACCTCTACCAGTGCCCCACAGCCTGGCAGGGTGGCACAGCACCTGGAACAGCAGCCACGAGGGCTTCTTTAATGACTTTTAATTAATTGTAATTACTCTGGGGATTGTTTTGGGAGTGGCAGTTTAACCTCCCTGGATCTCTGGTGGCTCCAGGACCTCTGCCAAGCTCCTCATTGCAGATCAGATCCCCAAAAGTCACTTGGTAATGAAATGGGTTTTGAAAGGAAGGGACAGAGGCAGAATCAAACATCTCCAGCAGAACCCTGGGGATCTGGGAGAGGATTCTGAGCTGGCACAGACATAAAATTAGAGTTTGGGGGCTTGGGTGGATGATGTTACCTGTGTTCAGGGTCCTGCTTTCTCAGCCCAGGGGTTCTGGGCCTGCCAGGACCCTTCCACAGGGACAGGGAAGGTTCTGCCCTCGTGCAGCCAGGTAGGAGCAGCCCTGGGACCCCACAGGGACACAGGAGTGACATTTCCATCCTGCCTCATCTCTGAGCATCTCCTGCTCATCCCCCAAAGCAGGGTCCAGCCTCCCCCTCCCCTGTCCAGCAGAGCTCTGCCATCCTCCGGGGGTATTTCCAAGGATCTCACACCCTTCCTTTTGTGGCTGGTCCAACCTCAGCTCCCCAAAGCTCCAGGATTATTTGTTCCTTTACTACAGATTTTCCTCCTCTGCCATTCTCTGATCTCATCCTCACACCTTCCTTTCAGCTTTTTCCAACAATTATTTATATATTCACTGGAACCTGTTCCACCTGTACCTTGATCAGCATCCAAAATCTCCTTCTGCACCAATGGGCATTTGCTGCATCCCATTCCCCAGGGAATTCTGCAGCCCAGCCAGGGTGCAGATGTGCAGATGGTGCAGGGCACTGGTGCCACAGAGTTTGCCTTTGGTCCCCTTTGTTTTTATTGCCACCTTTTTCCCTGCTCCCTGGCTCCAAACTCCCTCCCTGTGGCTCTGATCTCCTGCCCAGCAGCCCTGGGAAGGCTTCAAAGAATCCAACATTTGGGCAGAGCACAGAAGGATCTGCCAGTTGTGGATGCTCTGCTAAAGCTTTTCTGAGCCCTGGCCCAGCTCTAAAGCTGGGCTCCAAGGAGAGCACGTTCCCACTGCAGCTGGCCACGCTCAGAGCTGGAAATTCCTGCAAAATGAGAAAGCCCTCGGTGGCCTTGCACCTCTTCTAGGGGGGAGAGAGAAGCAGAAGAGAAAGACTTTCTCAGGGCACAGAAATGTGGGAAACCATCAAAGAACTGCACACACTTATCCCAATAAATCCTGCCTGCAGCAGGAACATTGCAGTCCCCTCCTGCAGCAGGCACATTGCTGTTAACAGGAACATTGCAGTTCCCTCCTGCAGCAGGAATTTTGCAGTTCTCCCCTGCAGCAGGAGCTTTTCTGTTCCCTCCTGCAGCAGGAATTTTGCAATTTGTCCCCTCCTGCAGCAGGAATTTTGTTGTTACCACTGCCCTGAAGGGTCCCACCTCCCAGAGTCTCCTGGTGGCACAGACCAAACCTCTCCTCCCCTTCCCAGATGGAGCTCAAGGGGTCCCAGGAGTGGCCAGCACTGATTTGATCCCCCTGAACTGAAGCTCAGGAGGGTTTGAGGCTCTGGACAGCCCAGGGCAGGGCCAGGGAGAGGCACCACTGCAGGAGCTGGGGGAGGTGACAGGGACAGCAGGACTGTCCCCACCCCGCAGCCACTGCAGGGACATGCATAATTCCCAGCTGTGGATTGTTCGTATCTTTGCTATGAAAGTTTAAAGAGACTGGTTATTCCCGTTGACCATTAAAAGGTGATTTTTTTTCCCCATGTCACGAGGACTACTGACATTCCCAAACCCTTGGGAAAGGAGCAGTTGATGTCCTGACACCCTCAGAGCCTCACTGTGCACACACGTGGGAAGGCACCCAGGGCCCTCAGCTGGCAGTGAGTCAACAAACAGGATACCTCAAAAAAAAAAAAAAATTATAAAAATGGACTTTTCTAACCCTCAACAAAACGTGACATGTCATTAACGCACTGTTAGAAACACCCAGCCTGATTTGATGCATTTTGACCCAAAGTTTTATCACTAACCAGGTGAGGAAGGGTTTTCCTGCTGGGGTTTGGTGGAGGCTGAATTATTTGATGATTGTGACCCTGCTGCAGTGCTGTTCCTCCTGCTGAGGGATTTTCCTGGGCAAACACCGAGCTAAGGTGCAGAACAGCCCTGGGGAGAGATCTGGGAGCCTCTGCCTGCTCAGGCCTTCATTCCAGCACCACTTGGAGCCTGGAGCCTTGGGAAGGAAATGCTTGGAGCTGTCACAGAGAGCAGCAGTTAATGCTCAGATAGGGAGGCTGATTTTTCTTCTCTCTGCAGCCTGTAAGAAAATTAAATTCATGCCCAATGGGCCTAAACATTCTTGGTAGCATTGAAGTGCAAAATTGAGCTAATACCTTTCTGATGTTTAAACAAGTACTCATGATATTTTCATGCCCATCAAGAAGCAGCTCTAAAGCTTTTGGAGCTGCCATTGCAAACCAAAAGGGAGGAGAGGAATAAAGGGAAGGGGAAAATCTCTTTATGGGTCATGGGGAGGTCTTGGGATAACAGAGAGGGGATGAAATGGCAGAATGATTCTCAAAGCTGCTTCCTCTGCTGCAGAATCCCCCTGGGGGACACACGAGGGTGCAAGGTGCTGGGTCTGCTGGGCGTTCTCTCTTTTTACTGAAACAAATAATCCCTTTGTGAAAATGCAACAATTTCCTGCAGTTCTCACTCAATATTCCTCCAGATCTTCATCTTCAGGGAAAAATTATTTCCTGGGGAGGAAGGAACCCTGACACAGGGTGCCCAGAGGAGCTGTGGCTGCCCCATCCCTGGGAGAGTCCCAGGCTGAGTTAATCAATAAACAAACAATGAGCATTAAAACAGAGCAATGACCATTAAAACAGAGGGCACAATCCGGGAGGAAGGAGACTTGGAAAGGTTTTAGCTCCATCCCACCTCAGCCTGTTGGAGCACATATGGGCAAAGGGATTGTTTCCCTCCCTGCCGTTTGCAGGGAGTGAATCAGGAGCAGATGGGAGCCGGGCACTGCCGACTCCAGCAGATAAAAGACAATTACAAGCAGAAAATGGAGCTGCTGATGGCACTTGGGATGTTCAGTTCAGCTCCTGGGATAAAAAATTGTTTTAAAAAAGGAGGGCTGGGAGCTGCCCTCCTGGCAGCAGCCATCTCGTGCTGCAGACCTGCTGATTCAGGCGCCGTGCAGCCCCTTGCAGACGTGGGGAGAAATGTTTGAAGGCTCAATTTGAGCCATTTGTTTCTCATTTTTGAGCTCTCATTAAAATAATCTGCCCTGATTGTCTCTGGGAGCTATTTTTTGCTCCTCTAAACGGTTGCAGAAGACAGCAGAGATTAGAAAAAGAGACTCAGCCCTGGTGAGGCTGTGACTCATCAAATCCAGGCTCCTGCTCCTGCCAGGGCAGCAGCAGCTCCTGGAAGGTGGCAGGGACAGGGGGAAAACCCAGCCTTGCTCTGTCTGAACCAGGGGATTCAGGAATTTTACCTTCATTAATATGGGATATGGACCATCCTGCAAGAGGATGCTCTCTGGAAAGCCTGAAGGTTTTCTCCCCTCTCCAGGGTCTGTCCCGACACACAGGATGAGAGGCTCTTCTTTCCCATGCCACGATTTCCATCCTGCACTCAGAGCCCCAGGCTGGAGAGGCTGAGTGCTGCCAGCACAACCAACCCAGGGAAAAGGTGCTTGGAAGGAATTTTTAGGACTCAAGCCGTTCTTTTCTGTTCCAGCCACATGCAACCTCAAAACCACCAGGAATTATGAGGAAGTGTAACTTTATTCCTTCATTCCTGCCCTGTGACTGCCCCATCTCCACCACCTCTGGGTACCCTGGTGTTCCTGCAAGAATAACTTCAATTCCTTTGGATTGCCATCCCCTCTGGCCTGGGCACTTGGAGCTCCTGACTCAAACCCAGCCTGAAGCTGAACTTGGCACTACCAGGGGATGCAGGACTCTGCTATTCCTGAGGAAAAGCTCAGGAATTCCTGACCCCTCCTGTAGGTGCTGAACTCTGAGCCCTCCCCAGCCAATTCCTGCAGGAAAAGCCCAGGAGGGATTGGGATGTCCCAGAGGCACCTCCAGGGTTCCCAAGTGAGCACCCCAAGCTGGGTCATTTGAGTGACAAAATGTCCAACAGCCTCTCCCATTAATTAGAACTCAGGGCCAGCACCTTTCACTGCTTCAGCACAAAGGATTTCCAATTCTTACTCTATTTCTTCTGCTCCTTTCTCCATAAACTCACAGAAAATGCCTTTTGTTTCAGTGCCAGGCTACAGAGGGGCTGTTTGTTCTCTGGCCATTTAAATGTCCCTATCAGTGACATTTTTAAAGCTATGAGAAAGGATTTTAATTGGCTGAAATGCTGATTGCCATAACAACTGGCTAATGAACCATCTGTTAGCATATGTAATATTTATTTATACATTTCAGAGAGGCAGCTCGAGATCTGGACAGGCTCTGCTGCAAGGGCAGAAGGGCACAGGGGGAGGGCTGTGTGCTGCAGGGTCCCCAGGGAGCCTGGCCCTGCAGTGCCAGCAGAGCCCTGCCAGGTCAGCAGCTCCTCAGCAGCACAGGGCACCCTGCCCCATTCCAGCAGGAAATCCAGGAGAAGATTTGGGAGCAGCACTTAGGATGAGTGAGGGTGGAAAAGGTCCCCAAAGTCAGTGACCTCTGGCCAAACCCCACAAGCACTGAGCACACTAAACTCTGAATGTGCTGCTTTCCTGCCCCCCTCCCTGTCCTGGAGCCCAGCAGGCACCAAATTCCCGCAGCAGAGGGAAGGGTTCCCCTGGAGCAGCTCCTCACCAGCAGATTTAGCAAGGGCAGCTCTGGTTCCCATCTGCCAGCCAAGGCCAGGGTGGGGTCTGGGGCTGCCCTGACCCCAAAAACGCTCCAGAGGGGCAGCAGAGTCCTGGGAACCCCAAGGGAGGATGATGCGGGGTGGGATCGAGATGTGTTTGGAGATGTGTTTGGAGATTTATTTGGTGATGTATTTGGAGATATATTTGCTGATGTATTCGGTTATGTATTTAGTGACATATTTGGTGATGTATTTGGTGATTTATTTAGAGATAGATGCATTTGGTGATGTATTTGGAGATGTATTTGGTGACGCATTTGGAGATGCATTTGGAGATGCATTTGGAGATGTATTTGGAGATGTATTTGGTGATGTATTTGGAGATGGATGTATTTGGTGATGTATTTGGAGATGTATTTGGAGATGCATTTAGTGACATATTTGCTGATGTATTTGGTGATTTATTTGGAGATAGATGTATTTGGTGATGTATTTGGAGATGCATTTGGAGATGTATTTTTAGCCTGTCGGTGAAGAGTGGGGAAGAAGGGAGCAGAGAAAGCCCCGCTGCAGAAGTCACATGCATATGCAAAAGGCTCCTAATTGCCCCTCTTTAGAAACCAATCATTGGGGATTTCACAAGCCACATTATAGAACCTGACATGCTTATTTTTCCTTTTATTATGTTTGTAAGCAGTGATCCCATTGAAAAGAAAATCAAACCCTATTTTTGCCAGTCACAACCATCTCCCTTTCTCTTTCAGCCGGCTTTATTTTATTTTATTTTCCTTTCTTTCCATCAGTTGAATAGAGAAGCATTTTCATGTGTATTAATTGCCCTGTAAAATGCCCTCGAAGTCATTAGAATTCCCCATTCAAAACTATTATCTGTGCCATTATGTCTTTGCATTATATTTATTTAAATGTGGCTCTTCTGAATTAGCTTATTTTTAACAGCTAGCCATGCCTGAAATACTGTTCCGGGCCAAGCTGTTCTCAAATCTTTATTTTTTTTAAAACAATAACTTCATAGAAACTCTTAACACTTTATCCCAAGCGGAATCACAGTTTTAGGCACTTAACCCTCTTTCCATTTTTTTCTCTCTTTTCAGAGGGATTGGAAGTTGCCTTGCAGAATTTTTTTCTAGAGACCCCCAGGACTTTCTCAGCCCAGAACTGTAGCTGTGGTCTGTGGCTCTCACCCGGAGTTTAAGCCCGGTGATTGCAGAGTTGGTTGAGTGAAAAATGCACCACGATTCCCCGAATGCAAGGCCGGGTTGTTCTGGTTTTTTCAGAATATATTTCCATCTCTGCACCTAGGGATTTCCCACCCGTCCTGACAGGGGATTTTGGCAGCACTGTGGGAATAGCACAGGAGCAGCTGGATTTTTGGGTGTGCTGCCGGGTGAGAAACTGAGGGCAGCAATCCTTACTCCAAGAGCTGCTTTGTGGAGGTGTTTCCCACTTGGAAGGAGTGGGAATTTGGTTTCCTAACCCATCTCCCTCACTCTGAGCAGAATTCCCAGCACCGCCTGTGCCTTTCCATCCCAGAGCCTGGTGTGGGGTTCGGGCAGTGCGGGCTGAGCTCTGGGCGCTGTTCAGAGGATGCTGGAAGGGTCCCTCCGTGCCGTGTCCCCTCCTGCTGCAGCAGCGTTATCCCCGAGGAAGGGGCCGGTGCCTTCCCCCTGCTCCGGGCAGCTCCTCGCATCATTCTCAGATTTTAATGAGAGCAGCCGCTCCGCGTCTGCCTTCATTAACCCCGCCGCAATTAGCGGCCAGGCTGCGCCGGGCCCTTTGTGCTCCTGCTTCAAGATCCGTCAGGAGCCGGTGCCAGGTCCCGGCTGATGCCCCCGGCTGTGCCAGGCTGTGCCAGAGCCTCAGGGACCAGCCCTGCCTGCCCCGGGACCGCGGGCATCCCGAGGATGCTCTGGGAATGTTCTGCGCTCCCTGCCCGCTCTCCTTGCCGGGGCTTTCGGGGTCAGGGTTTTAACCCCATCAGGTCCTTGGCGCAGTGAGGGGACAGCCAGCGGTGTTGGGGACAGTCTGGGAGCGTTCCCTGCCTCCCTGAGGGACCCCTCGCTGTGTGTGCAGGCAGGGAAACGCTCCCCGGCCTCGGCTGCTGAGTTTATCTCGCTAAAACCCAGGCTCAACCCAATCCACACAAATCCTTGCTTGGGATTTGGGATAGGGCCGCCCCCAGCCCAGCTTGGAACCCATAACGACCCCAGGGCAGCTGGAAGAAAACCCTCACAAGGCTTGGCACCCGAGGAACTCAGCATTTCCCCCTCCAGCTCACTCCTGGGCACGGAGCTGGGAGCAGAGGGGCTTTTCCTGTGGGGAGCTGGGGGAGCAGAGCCCCCCGGCCAGGCAGGACCCCCTTCCCCTGCAGCCTCATCCCTGGGCACAGCCCATTGTTGTACCTCGGAACCACCTTCCCACAGAGCATCAGCAAAATCTCTCCATTTGAATCCCATCCCTCATAAGATTCTTTTGAATATTTAAGAGCCAGAGCAGATCCTATCTGCTGTTATATCCTCCTTCATTTCCTCCTCCAGGGCTCGGATAACTGTGACCCACACGGGCCAATAGAGCTCTAGAGAAAGATGGGCAGATACTCCCGACACTGCCAGGAGCTCCTGCTTTGCCATCCAGCCAGAATTCCCTGCAATTTTTCCCCTTTATTACACCAGGATTGCTTTTTAACACCACGAAATGCCTTCATTATCGGGGCAGAGCACAGCACTGGTGGGGTTTAACCCTTGGGAGAACCACAGCTCCTGGCTTGGATGCACCCAGGAGGGATCCAGGTCAAACTTCCAGCTGCTCTGGAAGGATCTAAACCCATCTCTGGGGGAGATCAGCTCCCACCCAGCCCCACCAGGGTTCCCACCATCACAAAATGCTGAGTTTTTTGCCACTAGATGGAGCTTGGAAAAGCTGGAGCTGACTCCCCCCATTCCCAGCAGCACGGGGTGTCAGGGTTTGGGGTCTGGGCACGGGCAGGGATGGGGGACAGCCATCTGGGAACTCCAGGTTTGGTGTCTGCTCAAGCACAGCTGAAAAGCCACACAGAAAATGTCACCCCCAGCTGGTGCTGGGCCCTTCTCCAGGGGCCACAGCTGGATCCTGGGTTTGTGCACAGGGCCACAGCCACAGGAGGAGGGATCTGTCACTGCCTGGGGCTGGGGCTGGGGCAGGGACAGGCCCAGGGGTGTCCCCAGCCTCCTCTGCCCCAACTTGCTCTGCTGGGCCAGCCCGACCCAGCAGCTGCCTCAGGAATTCTGTAAAATAATAAATATCAATCACATTGGGCAGGATATTGATCAGCAGATTTCACTGACATTTACAAATAAATGATGTATTGCAGTTTTCATTTTGCTGGCTGGGCTGACCCTAATGGCCTTTACATAATTTACTTTTGATTAAAGAAGTGCTTTGACGCAGAGAACCAAAAAAAATGAATCGATACAATTATGAGATCAGCTTTAAAACAATGTGCTGTGGCAGCGAGGGGGGGAAAGGCAGATCCTTTGAAGATGCTCACGTGGAATTGTGATGTCTGAAGATGTCTCAGAGATCAACAGATTTTCTCCTTGTGGGGAGCTGGGAATGGGCTGAGGCCACATCAGGAGCTGCAGATTGATTTAATTGAAGGCCAGGCTCTGGCAGCAGGGTCAGGAATGGTCCCTCCAGCCAGGTCTGGGGCAGCGTTTGAAATTCACACCTGGCACCAGAACGCGAAGGAGGAGCAGCTCCACTGCCCCCTTCCCTGAATATTTCAATATTCAGCAGGGTCTGTGATGTGCACAATGCCCACTGCAGCTACTGAGAAACCAACTTCGTTAGAAAATCAGGGGCTGGCATGAGCTAATGCGGTGCCATATGTTCATTAAAACACCACAACGTGCAAAATAATGGTGACAGTAGGTTAAAGTCATGTTCTGGTGAACAATATCCAAAAATACGATTTTTTGGCAACTGAACTGCAAGCATTATACATAATTAATGAGTGTTCTTGCACTTACTATGCCCTTGCATATAGGGAATAACCACAACCTGTTTGTGTTAGGGAGGCATGAAAAACCCCCACATTCACTTTTTTGACTCCTCTCCCTGCTCAGCAGTGCCACACGACTCCAACTTATTTTGCCTTCTAAGAAAAGTGGGGAGGAAAACGTGGGTTTTTGGAGCTCTGAGTCCCTGAGATGGCGCCAGGCTGATCACGGATGTTCAGAATTCACGTGGGCTGCCTGTCCCGTCTTCCCTCCCCTGAGAGCTGGGAAGGGAAGGGAAAAAAGGGACAAAAAGATGTAAGTGGAGGTGACCCGGTGACTGTTTCACCCTGCTCGGCAGAGGCAGGTGCTGCCTGCAGCTCCTCCTGCCCTTTTTGCATTGTTTAGTGAATTCCAGGGGAATTCCAGGGGGGAAAAGCCTGTGGGGTGAGGATGCGTGGGTGGGGAACACGGATGCAACAGAGGTAAAGTTCTCAGGAATTGTGTTTGCCATCAGTGGGCTCTGGATGGATTCTTGGCAAGGGGAGGGAGATTGAGGGAATTCCAGCCCTCCCCAGCCCCACAATCCTGTCCTGCTCCCCAGGCAGGGAATTCCCTGGGTTTGGGAGAGAGAGGAGGAGCCTTGGTGCTGTTTGCCACAAAGGGGTCAGCATCCCCTCGGTCCCACGGCTCCTCCATCCTTGGATTCCTGCTCTCCCAGGAATCAGCATTCTGCAAATCCTTCATGGATGGGGAGGAAAGGCAGAGCTGTTTGTGCTCTTACAGGGAGGGGGAGGAAAGGTAAGAGCTCTCTGTGTTCCCATTTCCCTCACCACAAATCACGATTGCAAAAAAAGAAAAAAACCAAAAACCCAAGACAAAACAAAAGTCCCAGAACTACATCCATAAAATCAAATAAATACAAATGCAATGACTGATCTGAAGGAAAACAATCAGCTGCGAGCCAGTTTATTCAATCTGCCTAATGTGAGGAGGTTGCAAACATCCCACTGTTTACTCTGACTTTTTTTTTTTCCCTTTTGGCAGCAATAAAAACAAATAAAGCAGAACCACTTGCTATTCAATCTGAGGTCTGACTATACCCAGAGAATCAAAGCCAGCAGCAGAGGGATGGAAGACATTTGGCCCAAACCCTTTTTTTTGCAAGGAATCCTGCAAAATTTCCTCTTTGCAAACTGCATTTCGGTGGATTTTTTTTTCTCCTCGCTGCGATACCCCCCCTGAGATTCCCTCAAAGCTGCTGCAGAACCTGGCACCTGCAGGCTGCACCTTCCTGGCAGGGAGTTTGGGGGAGCAGAAGATCTCCCCTCAGAGCTCAGGGCAGCACACAGATTTTGCAGGATGGATTTGTGGCTCCAAACTCCCTCCCTGGCACCGCTAAGCCACAGACCCGCTCGGAGATCCTCGCTCTGCATCCCCGAGGAAGTGAAAACACAGTCCCACAGTGAGGAGAGAACAACAATAACAGGAGAATGAACGCTCCCTAAGTGCTTCCTAAAACAAAAAATTTGCTATGCAGCCTGTGTACCCACGCAATCGCGGAGCTCTCTAGCTCTGAGCTGTAACAGATGGAATTTTTTCCCCCTGTCTCTCTTCGGAGATGAGGTGAACGGATTCCTCCAGGGAAGAGCAGACAGAGCTGCTGAGTTGGCAAGGCTTGTGCCAAGCAGCTGGTTCCTGCTGAAATGATGGGTCTGGGTAGGCATGGCCCGGGAGGGCCTTTCTGTCAGCAGCCTTTGCAGGGAGGAGTGGAACAGCTCCTGGATGTTATTCCTGAAAGCACAGGCTGTGGGAAAACAGCAACCCTGCAAGGAGTTACCCGAAAATGATGCAGATTTGCTGTTTATTTATTAAAGTGGCATCTTTCCTTTGGACCTTTCTGTGCTGCAGCTCATAAATTCCACCTGAGCTCTGGGTTCCTGGGACGGGCTCAGCAGAGAAGGGAAGGAGAACTTGCAGCCTTCCCCAGGAAACAGGGAAAAGGAAAAAAACTGCTGACGGCAGCTCTGCTCCTAAACAAGTTTGTTCTAGAAGGTCTCAAAGCTCTGTTTGAATATTAAAATCAATCTGTACTCACACAACCTTTACTTGAAATAAACTCTTAGTTCTAACCTCGTTAAAATTAAGGATGAGACAGAAAACAAGTTGGATGAGGCTTGGAGCAACGTGGGATGGTGCAAGGTGTCCCTGCCCGTGGCAGAGGTGCAATGAGCTGGGATTTAAGGTCCTTCCCGAGCCAAAGCATGCCAGAATTCCGGGAGATGGATGTGAATCCCTGAGCCTTCCTGGCACACACGTCTGAGCTCCCAGCTGGCACAATTCCATCAGCACAAAGCTCTGCCCCTGCCAGCCAGGCTGGGGACCAACACACACCTGAGGAGGGAGGGGAACCTTGGGACAGCCCCAGGGCACGGCAGGGCAAACACATCGAGGAGAATTCAGCCACGGCACTCGGCATGAACGCGGTGGAGAGGAGGAAAATTCAGAGGAGCTTGTGCAGCCTCCAAATGAAACCCGCTTGGCTCTGGCTCCCAGTTCATTCCCAGCTGCAGGTATTGACCCCCGGCTCCCAAAGCAGAATAATTCCAGCAGCAGCTCGTTTCTGGAGGCACAGAGGGCTCTGCCAGCCCTCCTGAGGAGCTGTTGGCAGGCTGGAATGTCAGGGGTTCTGCCCTCCATTCTTTTCCCAATCACAACACAACAAAGCCGTTTGGATTTCTGAAATGTCACCGTGCCTGCCCAGAGCCCTGCTGTAGACAAGGTAATTATCCCTCCCTGTCACCCCTGCTCGCTCCAGCTTGCTTAAAATGAAGTGTTTGTACCCAGTCTGTCCAGCAGTGTCCCAGGAAATGTGCTGAATTTCAGCTACTGAGGGGACACCTGGGGACAGGGGAGGGGGTCACTTGGTCACTTCGCTCCTCTCCAGCCCCTGCTGAGCTGGGGGATCTGATCCCAACCCTAAATTAATCAGGCTGCTGGGAAGCCCCTATTTGAAAGGGAGGAGAGCTTATCTTTCATTTTCTATGATCAGTTCTGCAGCGTGTTGATGTATTTATAGTTTTAATACACACCCATAAATGCCCCCTAAGCAGGGAATATTGCACCTCTCGATTACTGTTATTGCTTTATTGCTCCTGGGAACCATAAATTAACAGCTTCCCCCAGCAATGCTCACAGGGTACAGCATTACATTACAATGTACATACACAGGAGCCTATTAAAGCATTGCCATTCCATAAAAGTCTTTATAGTTTTTAAGTGTACACCTATAAGTGTTTCAATTAAAGAACTACATGCTCGCCTGGTAATTGCCCTCCCATTTGTGATAGGGCTCGGCAGCAGAAAGAGGAAGAAGCAAGACTAAAAGGTGGAAAATTGGAATATAAAACACCAAATATGAAGCTGCCATGAAAAGAAAACCACAGGTTTAAATTATGCTTATTAGAGTCGTTTGCATGGTTTAACTCTCGCTGCCAGGAATCTGTTGTTTGTTTCTCACAGAGAAAACTCTTCTCTCCCTGTCCCGAGCTCCCCAGCTCGGCCGGGAATCAGCCACTGGGAGAAGATGGATTTGATTTTCAGGAATCACCTGGAATGACCACAGAGGTGCTCCCGGAGTGGGCAGGAGAGCCCGGCCAGGCCAGGGGCTGCGGGGAAGGCAGAGCTGTCGGAAGGATGACATCTTGTGGTAGGACGGCTGCGAGGAGCAGGCACCAATTAAATCTGCAAATTAAATCAGCATCCTGCGAGGAACACGGGAGTCCTGCAGCCCACAGAGCTGAAGCTTCCCGCAGCTCTGCTCTGGTCTCGGTGACTTCAAAGCGCAGGGAAGGGAATTCTCAGGTGTGCTTTGGGAATTGCCTCACCACCTCTTAAAAGAGAGTGTTTTCTGCTGTGGTTTTGGGGGGCTCAGAACCTCAAAGCTGAGCTTGGGAAATGGCTGGAGCTGTCCTTTGGGTTCCATTTCAGCCAGAACTTTGGGTTTTCCACCCCACTCTGTAACCCAGAGTCTCTAAGGAGTGCACCGAGCTGAACTTGGAAGGTTCTGGAGAATTAATATGGAAAATCATCACAGAATCACTCCTGGAAATAGTCTCAGCTTCTCAGCAAACATCCTGTGACTGCTAAGTTTGGAAGAAAATTGTTTATTTTGATACAAGCCTGGCATCAGAACCAAAATTTGGCTTTTTCCACCCTATGGAGATTCCCTTCCACCAGGGGCAGTTCCTGCAGCACTCCCAGGTGTAATTCCTGAAGAACCAGAGAGGGATGGAAGGGAGAAGTGGGCACCCCTTGATAAGCAGCAGACATTAATTAGTGCAGCGTTACAATGGAATTCTGCTGGAATAATGTATGGAGGCCACAGGAAGAGTAAAGGGAAATTCATCATGGTTAATGTTATTACACTGAATGTCAGAGGAAGCAGCGATGATTTGCCACTTACTGTGGGACGGAATGTAATCTAAATGCAATTGTGGTTGGATTGCCTGGAACATCCACATTAAGGAGAACTGGCAGGAAATCCAGGATCCACTCCTTTTCCAAGGCTGCTTCATGGCACCCTGAACTTACGAGTCCAACTTGGGAATGACGCCTCTGTTTGCCAAGGTGCGAGCAAGACAGATTTTAAAATCAAATATTCTGTTTTTATCCTTCCTTTTAAAGGATGTAACCCCTGGGCACGTTTGGATTTAACAAGGCAGGTTCTGGCACCCTTTGGGGATGGCCCTGAAAAAGCAAATCAGCTCTCAGTGGCTTTTTCTCCTCCCCATCAGACATTAGTGTCTCATCCTCCTTCCTGGCAATCCTCTTCACCTACAGATGTTGAAACCTTTTTCCAGTGGAGGTTCAGGTGCCCATTTAGTAAAATTTCCCTGCAGTTGGGAGCTCTGGTTGGGTTTGGTTCTCAGTGATGGCTCCCTGGGAGCAGCCTGTGGGTCCTGAGAGGCAGAGCAGGAACGCTGCTCCAGAGGAATCGTTTATCCTCTGGAATAAAAGCTTTTCCCTTCAGGAATAACAACTCTGCCAGATCCTTCTTGATATTTCTTCAGCAGGAAAAAAATGCCTCTTTGAGACTTTAGTATTTGTCTGGATGGTTTAAAGCATTCCAAAGCAAAACCCATCCAGCAATGTTATGTCTGCAAGACAAGAGCAGATCCCCTGCACAGGGAAAGGCTTTTGCATGGGATTGTGCAGGATTTATCTCGTTCTTCCCCCCAGCCCCTCAGTGCTGCCTTCCAGTGAGGACTCTTTGGGAACAGAAGCCAACAGGTTGCTGTAAAAATCTCCCTCATTTCCCCAGTTATGTGATAGCACAACTTCCAGGAGCCTGCTGTAACGTTATCCTAACTCAGTGGAAGCCATCATCACACATTCCCTTTTGAAATAAAAAAATATATCTACAGGGATTTATTTTCCTTTAAATATCTATAAATCAGCATTCATTGAAGCACTATAAATTCTAATTCTTTAAAGGAAATAGTGTCTAACATTTGCAGCTGATTCCATTCCAGTCCCACACAGCTGCTCCAGGGCTGCTTTGTCATTGAAATAAAAACTCAGAGGTTTCCATTAGCTTTAGGTCTATGAAAAGAAATACACTTATGTATCTTTTAGAAGATTCTAAATAGTTATTATTTATTTATGCAGCCCTGGAAGCTTGCTAGGCATTTCACAGGCACGCAAGGAGAGCTCAGACTAAACCACAAACAAATAAATCCAGCAGAGAAGAGAAGGAAAAACAAAATTTTTCCTCTCAGTGTTGTCAGTCAGTGACACAGTGCCCCGCCTCTGCCACTTCTCCCCAGGTTTTGTCTTCTTTGCAGCTGCTTTATCTTTTCCAGCACCATTCAGACCAAGGCAGGGCCACCTCAGGGAGGAGAGGGATCTCTGCAGGAAGAGCAAAAGTAAAGTTCAGGGGAGGTTAAAAATCAGAAAATGATAATCTGGAATCAGGCTGGAGTGGGTTGGGAGAGACTTAAAGCCCCTGCAGTGCCATGGGACACCTCACACTGTCCCAGCCTGGCCTGGGACCTGGCCTTAGTGTTCCAGACCTTCCCTGTCCCCCGTGCTCAGGACACTCCACCACTGCCATAATGCAAATGAAGAATCCTGATTTTTAAGGTTTTTTCATGATTTTTTGTGTTTTTTCACTCCCTTCCCCATTTCTCAGCTCCAGGTCTCTTCCCCGCTGTCTGCAGCCAACAAATGCAAAACAAAACTCCGGACAAAATTCTTCCCTTTTCCTTTGAAGGAGCTGACAAGAGCCAGAGTGACATTTATGGATAATTAAAGGCAACTCCGATGAGCCCAAGAGTTGCAATTTCTCTTTTCAATAGAAGAACCCTTTTTAATCCAGGTCATTTTTGCTCACCCACTTTAGAGCTGTGACAATTTCTCCAGGAGCACTGTCAGAGGTTGTAAACTTTAATGACCTTTTCCTTTCCGGGGCCTCATCCTTCCCTAGCTGTAATTAAGCAGGGGCGTGTGCATCTATACATTTAAAGGATAAAAAGGATTCATATTACAATAAAAATCATCTCAGGGCTCACCAGCACAAACTTCAGCAGCCCAGACTCAGCTGTGGCCAACAATCCAAGAGGAGTCATTACTGTAACTAAATTAGACCGTTTGTTTTCTTTCCCTCAAATCGAATTGTGGAGGAGCTGCTTTATTGCAAAACAGACATTAAAATTCCAGCTAGACCTCCGAGAGAAAGTAATTTCTATTTTATCAGCACTGTAAAGCTGTCTTTATGTTCTGAAGCAGGAAATATTGCAGGGATATTTATAGCTCCAGCACCAAAGCCAGTTTGAATAGAAATGTTACTGCGGTCGGCAGAGCTGTCACATCGCTCAGTGGAGCAGGGAATTTTAGTGAATTTGTGAATTACCCTTTCAGTCTTGACAAGTCTTTCAGTGAGCCTGGTGTGTGTCTGGAGCTGCTTTGTGCTTTCGGGATAATGATTAAAGACTCGGCTTGCTCTAGGAGGAGATTTCCTGGTATCTCTCGGATAATCTGTTCCCACCTCCAGGGAACCCCCGGGGCTCCCAAAATTTGCTTTGCTGGGCTCCCCTTGCTCCTCCTCACCCAGCAGCTCCTGCACCAGCTGCATTCTCAGCTGCAGGGCCCTGCACTGCTCCAGGAGTGCAGACTCCGTGCTGCTGGCTGATTTTTCCAAAGGGTTAACAACTTTTTTCCTTCCCGTGTGGTGCAGGAGGAATTCTGCTCTGTCCATCTCAGTCCTCAGCTGAGGGTTCAGCGTTCCCAGCTGAACAGACTGAGGCATGGAGGGAACAGAATAATTTCAAATTAGACAGAAAATAGACAGAATAATCTGTCTTTGGCAGAGGTTGGAGAGTACCTTGGATTCTCTACATGTCCGTGACCCCCCTGGCCTTTGTAATTAACCAAGATTGCAAATGGGAGAAAATCTAAACTAAATCCCTTCTGTCCTGATTAAAGCCACGCATTGTCACCCATGGGCACAGAGCCACAGCAGAGGCCCTGCAAACTCAGCCCAACAAATGTTCCCGTCGTGCTGGAGGCAAAATCATCTTTATTGTGCTGGTGAAACACAGAGCCAGAGCTCCTGGAATGTCAGGCTGAGCCTCCCAGTGCTGCTCAGGTGTGGGTTTTTTACCTCGTTCCTGAGTGGCTCTAGCTAAAAGCAGGCTGGCAGAACTCAGCCAGGTCCAGGTCTGTGTCTCCAAACCTCGCACCTGGCTTTGCTGAGGGAAGACTGAACAGCAGGGAGGAGGAGAAACCCTTCAGCATCGTAGGGAAGTGAGTTTGGAGTGTCAGCAAGTGAAAGAGATCCCCGAGTGCTCACAGAGCAGCAGCTCCAGCAGTAAATGTTATTGCTGATGGGTTTCCACTTCACTCTGAGCTTGATCTTTTGCTTGATTTGATTTTTGTTTCAACTTGCCATTTCCCTCCTTTCACCTTTTATTCTCCTGCTTCTTTTTCATCATCACTCTCTTCCATAAATTTGTTTTCCCACTTCTCTTCCCTGTCAGCTTCACTTCAACCCTAAAACTCACTTGCACTTTCCCAATCCAACTCAATCTTAGCCCCAGGAAAATCCCCAGGGAGCCACCCTCCCAGTTCTCTTGTCCCAAATATTTGGGTTGGTTTGAGGTTTTCTACCTTACAATCTTTTCTCTCTTATCCATCTATGCCACATTTAATTGCTGATTACCATCCCACACCTTGTCCAGCCCTCCCTGAGGATGTCCAGTGCCATTTCCAGGTGCTGAACAAGGAACAGGTTTGTACTTGGGGGTGACAGGCCATGCAGGGCTGAGGATCAGGCTGGGGTCCCTGCATAGGTAATGTAATCATCCTGCTGGGAATAAGAGCAGGAGCTCCCCAAGGATGCTGATAATCATCAGTTGTTTGAAAGAAATTAGCTGCCTTTTCATTCTCTGCCTCTTTCTATCTCTCCTCCATGAATTTCCTCTTGTGTTTAGCAGAGCCATTTATAAAATCCAGATTCCTATTGATTCCCAAGGAGAAAGAACATTAATGGACTCCCGTGTCCGTCCCTGTTCTCCCCCCACATGGCAAGGAAAGATTTATATGATTTTCTGGGTGTGCTGATGCCCTGCAATCGAGTCAACAATCAAGTCACACTAAATTAAACACAGATATATTTCTTCTCCTGGCCTACTCGAGGATGCTCTGCCAGGCTGCCCCTGGGGAAGGCACATCCCCCCCTTAGGTCAGGAAAAGCCAAATTCATTTGGACCAGAAGTAAATTGGTACCTAGAGAACACCTGAGCAGCTGGAGCAGCATTTACCAATGGCAGCTTTGTGCTGCTCAGGGTGCCTGAGATGGGACCTTCTGTACCTGAACACATCCAGGAGTGCACAGATACACAAATCATGGACTCAGAGAAGGGTTGGGATTGGGAGGGACCTTAAAGCTCACCTAGTTCCAACCCCAGAAATCAAATGTACACATATCTGTGTGTGATGGGAGGTATAAACACATCTGGGAGTGTGCCAGGCCAGGCTGGAGCAGCCTGGCACAGTGGAAGGGTGCCTAGGATTTAAGGGAATGGGCTGGGATTTAAGGTCCTTCCAAACCCTTGTGGGATTCCCTGTGAACAGCCAAACTCCTTCACCCCATTCCCCTGGGTGCCCTTCATCCTCTGGGGAACTCTTCCTCATCAACAGTGACCAGGAGCTCTCTGATTCCACCAAACCCTGCCACAGGAAAAGCTTTGGAGAAGGAGGAATGGAAGATGCCCCAAAACCTCTCCTGATCAATTGCTGCAATTATTCCTTGAAAAATTCCCCAGCCATTCCTCAGGCCCTGCCTATTCCCAAGAAAGGCTCTTTTGAGGCCAACCAGAGGCTCTCCAGCTTTAGGATTTACAGCTCACTGTAGGCAGGAGATTTAGGGTTGCACCCTTAGGAAATTCATCTGTAGATCATGGCAGAGATAAAGAAAAATATAAAGGACATTAAGATTAAAGGATCTTATCTGCTGCTCATTACTGCTCCATCCATTTCCTGGCAAGCTGTGCCAATGCCAGCCTGCCCCATGCTCACAGCTCCTTGTCCCCAACTCCAGGGTGACATTTACAAACTGCCAGGCCCCAGGACGGATGGGGCAGGGAGCAGAGCCCCATCTTTGCTGCATTAATTCAAGCTTCAGTCTCTGCACTGCCAGGGGAAGGGATAACAAAAGGGACAGGAGGGTTCATGAGCTCATAAATATGTGACAAGCAGTCTTGTCTTATTGCTGCTTTTAGCAGGCTGTGGAACTGCAGTTGATGGTGTAATAGACTCCCAAACACACCGAGCCCATCACCAGCTCTCCGGGTTTTATCAGACCTCATTTCTATGCTGACAAAAAAAATTATCAGCGAAAGGCAAAAATGGGAGCTGTTTGCTACAGCATTAATTTTAAACATCTGGAACGGGGTGTAATGTATGCAGATGTTTTGTAATGGAGACAGGTTACAAGGAAAATCAAATATATCGTGTGTTGCCTCTGCTCGTTAATATAAATTGACATCTGCTGAGTCTGGAGGTGAGCTCTGTGTTCTCCTGCCATCCAGGCTGGAATAATGCTCCATCTGCTGTGCTAATGCAGCTGAACATCCCTTGTCCCTTAAGTCATCCTTGATAGGAACAGACCTGGAAATGCTCTTCCAGATAATACCAGGGTTATATATTGGCCTGATCTAAATATCTTTTACAGCACGTGAAAAACTGCTGCAAAATATCAGCTCAGGCTGCTCCAGCCAAGCTGGAAAATATCTCATCCCCTCACAACTTCCATGTTCAGACACTGAACATAATTTGGGATTTATTTCCAGAGGAGTTATTTAGTAGCAAACAGTTGGAAGCTGTGTTCACACGTCCAGGAATGAAATTCTGCTCCAGCCTGTTAAATTCACTGGGCCACAATGGGCATGGTGGGTCCAAATGAGGGATTCACACACATGGAATCCCTTTTTCCATGGATTCCTGACAGTTCCAGATTGGGTTTGTGATGTTCAGCTGAAAATTGGGCCAGCAAAATCAGTGATAAGGAAATTAAAAATAGTCAGATTTGATTAAATTAACTGAAAATGAGAATTAAAGGGGCTGAATTGTTCATGTTTGAGGCAGGGACTTCTTGACTTCAGCCAGCTCAGCTCCAAGCTCAGGAATTCCTGGCACCTCCTCAGTTCAGACCTGGTCCAGAGCTCCCCAAACACTGGAGAATTCCTACAGAAGATCCCACATGGGATCCTCCTTCAGACCTTGGCTCCCCATCAGTGTTGCCCTCCAAAAACATTCCCTAGCCCAGACAAACTCCTGAAAATCTTCTCAAAGAACAATCCCTGTTTGAAATCTGGCCATGAACTCTGTTTTGGGGAGAGCAACAGGAAAACCAGAGGGGAACAGGGAGACAGAGTTCCCTGATACCCCAGGATTGCCTCTATTTCTGTTTTTTGGATCCCTCTCCAAAGCCACACAAGCCCTGTCCACAATCTAAAACATCGCCGTGGGTTTTTCTCTTCATTTGCTTTTAAAAATTGTTCTCTGATTGAATCCCCAGGGATTCTGAAGGCAGGGAAATGTGCTGTGCATGCTGAGATCCCTAAATAAGACTGTGGGGAGAACAGGAGCAGCCCCACTCCCACGGGAGGAATTGGGTCACATGTCAAACATTTCCAAACACAAGGGGGGGAAAAAATAAGCTCAAGGCAACTCCTGGAAAAAAAAAAAAAAAAAAACCTTTGGGGACTCAATGAAAAATTGCCACCAAATGAAAGCATTACAAGAAAACAGATGGAGAGTAAGAGAGGAACATCAAAAAAATCAAATGACATGTTTAAAAGGGCAAAACATCAATACTCCCCAGAGAACTGATAAAATGTGTCATTTGAAAGGATGCTGTAAAGCAAAGAAATCATGAAATGCATCATGACTATGAAAGGGAATAAGAGAAAAAAAAAAAAAAAAAAAACCAACCCAGCACCTGCATTTACCTTTATAGATGGTTTCAGCAGGCAGGAAATTAGATTTGATTTCCAGGCAGGCTGTATATCTATGTAAATACATAAAGGCAGATGCATTGCTGCTCACAAAAGGGTTGAAGTCATTAGAGGATGTCAGGATGTGACACAGGAATAGTGGCAAGGTTTGTGCAATTACCTTGATAAAAGTTCCAGGAGTGGCTGCTGGTGCTGAGAAATCCCTAAATCTGCATTTCCTGGGTTTGTTTCCTTCTGAGCTGGGGGTGCAGGGGTGGGGGAGACGCTCAGCTGTGTATCCACAGACAAATTGAATATGAAAACCAATCAATTAAAGCACTCTGATCATTAAATCCGAGCCTGGTGTTTACCCACAGGATCTGAAGATGCTCTGACCACATTATCCAGAGTTTTAAGAAATGAGACCTGAGATGTTTCAAATATGTGCAAATTTACCTTTTTTCCTCCTGCTAGAGGGATTAGTTCTTTCATTTCTTCTGTGTGCAACACTCTTAAAAGTCAAACCGAGTCCTTCACAGGAAAAAATTAGGGCAGCTTAGGAATTAAGCCTGGCCTGTGATGTTCAGTACAGCTCTGTGTTCATCATCCTAATTTATATCATCAGGACCTGCAGCTACTTCATTAATCAGCAGCAACAGGTGCTAAGCAGTAGAAATGAACTATAAAATCATGTTTAAATGTGGCTATTCCCCTGCTCCAGATGGCAGGAGATGTTCAGAGGAGCAGGGTTTGACCCAACAAGCAAATCCGTCCCATTGCAGGTGGCTGCAGGGACGGTGGCATCCTGGAGAACTTCAGGGTAGGAAAAGTTCTTGGCAAGAGAAGCTGGGGCTGCCCCTGGATCCCTGGGAGTGCCCAAGGCCAGGCTGGAGCAGCCTGGGACAGTGGAAGGTGTCCCTGCCCATGGAGGGGTGGGACTGGATGATTTTTAAGGTCCCTTCCAACCCAAACCCCTCCCTGATTCCAGGACAGAGAAATTCAAAATCTTTGAAACTGTACAGACGAAGCTGCCTGGAGTTTCTCTGCACAGAGGAGGGAGTGATGCCTCATTTATTTCTGTTTTTCCCTTTAATCGCAGGAGATGCAGCGTTTGCATGGAAATCAGCTGCTCTCCCCTCATTGGCAATCCCTGCACAGAGGCAGGGATCACAAACGGGCTCAGCCCCCCAGGCCAGCCCTGCTGCAGCTTTACAGGGACTTTGCATAAACCCCACGTTTGGATGCTCAGCTCATGCCTGGATTAAGGGGCTGGCATGTCTGGCAAACAGGAAGGTTTAGGTGGATTGCAAACAAATCAGACAGAAGTATTGAGCCTCCCTGGAAAAGGAGCTGTGTTTGCTGATAATGCACCCGAGCAGCAAACACAGGGGAGCAGCAAGAGCAAGTGAAGGACTCGGGAGTTCCCATCCAAGGCAGGGAAAATGGTAATGGAAAGGACTGGAATCTGCATCCTCTCAAAAAAAAAAAACAAAAAAAAAAAAACCACAAAAACAAACAAAAAACCCCAAATAACAATCAGGAGCTGTGGATTCTGAGGCCAAGCACTCAGGGAATGAGCTGCAGTAATGACAGCCACTTTTCTCACTTCAGAACTATTCAATGAGCTGCCTCCCCTCTCTTTTCCTTTTTTTTTATTTTTTATTTTTGGGTTCCATTTGTTTTCAAAGAAAGTAGATGGAAATGTGGATATAATTTTGGAATAATTGCCTGTAATCCATTGGTCACAGAAGAATGAATCACTGCACTTTCTCTTTGAAACTTCCTGAGTGGGTTCCCAGCTGCCAGAGCAGCACAGGATTCATGCAGGGATCAGCTCCCCCAGCCCCTCTCTGCCTGGACAGAGCAGGAGCTGGCACAAAGGGAACTGGAGACCCTCTGAGGATGCCCCAGAGCTGTGGGACACAGCCTGGAGGGGTTGGGGTGATGGGCAGGTTTAGTTCTGCTCAGAGCAGGTGAGCCCCACGCCAGCCATGGACACGAGCACCAGCTCCAGGCAAAGCTCCCTGCCAGGTTTGGGTCTCCCTACACCAGGAAAAAAGCAGTTTGATAAAAATTACACCTTAGCCTACAGTAAAATCTCACTTAGCTCCTAATATTTTAATTGTGTCTTGGCCTGGATCCCAGCACCATGTTTCCAGGAGGAGTCCTGCTGCAGAGTCCCAGTTCCTGCTGTTCCCTGGCCTCGCTGGGATCCCTCCAGGGAATATTTGCTGCCAGTTGAGCAGAGGAAGCAGAGGGAAGAGTCTCCCTGAGCAGCTCTGGATCCCTGGTGTGCTGTGCAGCCACGGCTGCTTTGTCAAGGACCCGACACCCTGCAAGGCTTGAAAGCAGAAAATGAGAAACTCTTCCCCTCAGAGTGGAGATTCTGGAAAGCAGAGCTTTGTTGTGGCACTGCTGCTCCAGGCACACCTCCAGATGAGATGGAAAATCCATTTTAACCCGAACTACCAGCATGGAAGGGTTTCAGCTCTGTGGAAAGAGAGGCTGCTCCTCACATCTCTCAGAGCAGAGCTGAAAGTCCCAGCCATAACTCCAAGGATGCTTTAGAGGGGGATTTACACACCTGGACCACAAGTCCAACTTTAATGTGCACTTATCCATCATTTATTGACTGAGATAAGCAATCACTGCCCAACTGCTGCTGCTCTGGTGCCTGAAGCACCCTTTGCCTCTGAATTATTGAAATGCAGGAAATTCTAAATCAACTGACAAATCTGACATGCTGCAGGCCTCCACCTGTGGGTCTGCAGCTGCTTTTTAGGCCAAGATCTCCTGCCAAGGAAGTGGCAGCGTTGGAGATAAGATAATGAGGCAAGGGATTGGTGCTACCAGTCCAACTTGGAAAATCAGAACCAGGAATTCTAGCAGAGATCTCTTTCACTATAACTGATTTGTTTCCAAGAAAAGCCTTGATTTTTACTAGTTAATATTCCCTGGGAAAACAAACACTCCCCCAAATTCTGACTCAATTCACATGTTTGTTTTTTTCAGGGTCAAACTTCCATTTTATTCCCCATGCCTGCTCCTCCTTCCCTGGGAGCCCAGGAATGAGGCATTTCAGGGATGAGCTGCACAGGCCCTTGGGTCCCTCAGTTCCCAACCCCTGCAGCCTCCCTGCTCGTGTGTGTCTGACTGATATCCTGGATTACAGAGCTAAGAATTAATTTCAGCAGCACAATTCCACCACATAAACTGTGCTGCTTGTTTTCAGATGCCATCATTTAGAGAATGTTCAAGGGAATTGTAAAACAGGATTCACTTTATGATGCGGATGAAGTCGGCGCTGAATTCCAAATGAGCTGGGTACCACATGCTAAATTGTGTCAGCAACACCTCAGTGAGCAGAAATATGAGCTTTTCTCTGTCTCTGAGACACCTCTCCTCGAGTGATCCATGGAGTGGCATCCTTATCAGCCCAGACAGAACAGAGTAGATTTGATGACAAATCTGTCACTTGAGCAGGGTTTGAGATGTGTTTCCAGCTGGGAGCAGCCAGCAGGTGGAACAGGGCTGTGGGCTCAGATCAGCACTCCTCAGGGCTGGAGTTTAGATAAGGCATTAAACCCACCTGGATTTCCCATCCCTGCAGAGATTAAACCCACCTGAAACCCCATTTCCC
>JAGMWU010000028.1:1587718-1621989 GCA_018697195.1 Certhia americana
AACCCCATTTCCCATCCCTGCAGAGATTAAACCCACCTGAAACCCCAATGCAGTTTGGAATCCAAGCGTTCTGGAGGTATTGGTGACAAGAAAGAAGCAATGAAACCTCAATAAATAACCTTGGATGGCCCAACTGTGCCTTTCCCCAGGACTGTAATCTGGCAGGCACAGACTCTGGGACCCTGGGGGTCAGGTGCACAGAATAACACAGGGATTAGAGCATTTCCCATTGCATGGTATTTGCAATATTTCACATATTCAGAGCAGGATGGAGCCTAAGTGCTAAACCCAGGATTAGCTCCAAGCACCGGGGCCGTGTTTACTCAAACCCCTCTCAGGACCTCAGGATTTGTGCCTTGCTCAGCTGAGCAGAAATAATCCCTGTGGTCCCTCACAGCCACCACCAGATCTGAGAGCAGAGTGAGTTTTGACTTTTGAAGTTCGTGCATGCAGCCATGGAATGAAATAGGTGATTGCATCTGGCATGAAAGCCAGAGATTTCCTCAGGAAGACTTCAACCTGAAGCAGCAGATACAAGCAGGTGATAAAAGCAAGGTGCTTTCAGGTTGTTTCATCTTCCCCTGTCCCCTGTGTTGTTTGATAGAGCAGGCCCAGGACAGAGATGAGAGCTGCTGGAAATTTCCCCACCTCTGCCTCACGCTCGATGTGTCACTTGGGCTTTACCCATTGCAGGCTCTTAAAAGAGCATATTTTATTAGCTCTCAATAAAATGCAGTGTGGTCAAAATAGCACCTGTCAGTTTGCAGGCCAGCATGGGCTCCTGTCTGCCTGACATTTGTGTTAGGATGGAAATCACAGCATTTCTAGGTTGGAAGAAACCTTCAAGGTCATCGAATCCAACCCATGCTCTGACACCTCAACTAGACCATGGCACCGAGTGCCACATCCAGTCTTTTTTTAAACACATCCAGGGATGGTGACTCCACCACCTCCCCAGGCAGAACATTCCAGTGCTTTATCACTCTTTCCGTAAAAAAACTTTTTCCTGCTATCCAACCTATATTTCCCTTGGTGCAGTTTGAGACTGTGGATGAAATGGGATGGGAGGAGAGGGAAATCAGCTGTGCTGAGCACCCAGACAGAGGCCTGATGAGCAAACCCTGGTTTGCAGAGGCAGCTCTGCTGACCCAACCCAGCCCTGGAATGGGAAGGTCTCAGGGAGGAAAAACAATGAGGGAAAATATTCCTGGTGAGGCTGCAGATGGAGCAGGGTTGTGCCAGGGCTGGGATTCCTCCATCCCTGAGTTCTGCAGCCAAACAGCTCCATTAACCCTTTGTTTGTCCCTCTGGGATTGGGAAAGGGGCACTGCAGGCCTGGCCTGAGGGAGGGCATGGTGGAAAATGAATGCAGCTGGATTCATCCTGCCCTGCCAGCTCCATCAGCCCCAGATCCTACAAACCCTGCACTAAACCCAAAGGGATGTTGTTCCTGACCCCACAGCTCACCCAGGGCTCTGCTGGCTCTTTCTGGCTCAGTTTTTGTCACTCTGATATGTCCACAGCCCTCTGCAGGCCTGCTCTTCTCCTGTTATCCTCAAGAACATTTCTAGCAGGACTCTGGAAATCCCAGCCAGGGAGACGGTGAATATTTCAAACTTGTCATGTTCAAAAGCTTTATTTATGTAAAAAAAAAAAAAAAAAAAAAAAAAGAAATCTAATTTAGTGCAGGGTTTGGTGACAGGCTCTGGTGACAAGGCCCAGTCTTTTCCAGGGAAACACTGATGAGGAAAAGCCTCTCCCCAACTTCCCAAGAGCTCAGTGACTGCAGGCTCTTCCTCAAGGGAATGTCAGGTCCAGGTGTGAGCAGAGCTGTTACCATGACAGGGGTTTGATCTCCACAGAAATCTTTGAGTCTGCCTCGAACACAAGTGATGATAAAACAAAACTTAACCCTTCCCACAGCAAAAGCTGAGTGGGTGCATCTCAGAGCAGCTCTTGGCTCTACCTTGCTCTTTTATTTCTCTAAAATTAAGTGAAGCTGGGACAATGGGGACACAGTCCTTAACTCTTTCAGCTCCCTTAAGGATTCAAATCCCAATTTTAACAAGGCAGCACTAGAAAATGTCCCCAGCACCTCAAAAATGCCCATTTTACCTCAGTGCCAGCCCTGTCCCAGCTCCCCCTGCCCTCTACCCACAGCAGCCACCCCACACAAAGCTGCACCCCCAGGGCCATCCCCAAATTCTGGCAGGGCCCTCTGCCCTTCTTTTGTGCTCCTTCTGCCATCGGAATGGTGACACTAATGAGCACACTCAGAAGGGGGCCCTGTGCCAATTAACAATTCCTCGTTAGCTTAATTAGGGGACACATGTTTTTAATCACAGCTAAGAATGGGGAGGGATTGAGGAATTGATTCAGAGCCGGTGTCAGTGCAGGGAATTTAATTTAGCAGCTGTGGTCAGGGGAAGAGCAAAGGTCTCCACTGGCTGTGGCTGCTGGGCTCAGGAGAGGGCTGGAGGAAACATCCATGAGGATATTTCACATCCACACCAGGGACAGCCTGCCCTCTCTGCATTTACAAGACACTGGGAAATAAGAAACCAGCACCACTGGATTTAATTCTTGGACTGGCATCAGTCATTTTGCAGCACAAATGTGTCCTGCTAAAAGTCCCCCTCATCAGATACCTGAGCCAGAGCTGGTGCCAAAGGATGAAAGCAGCAACACCTGACCTAGAGTCCTGGAAAAGGAGCTGCAGCTCCCTTTGTTTTTCATTTGGGCTGTCCTGAGTCACAGCAGGAGAAGGGGAAACACACACCCTCCAAAAGGGGCGTCATCCTAAAAGCTCCAGATGGGAAATTTCTGCCTCAAACCCACAAAAATCCTGACAACTCTGCCCCTCCATCCCCTGCATCAGCAGTTGTCATTCCCCGTTCACTGGAGCCCCAGCTTTCATTTAACAGTGAATACATTCCCTTTGCCATCCCAGCCTAACCTTGCCTTTGAAAGCTGGAACACCACGTTCTGAAGCATTTGCACAATGCAAGAAACAATGACATTTACCAGCAATCACAAATCCGGGAATGAAAGCCCCAAGGTCTCAGTAGCAGGAACAGTATTTATGCAAGTGCTGAAATGAGTGGTTTCAGGCAACACAAACAACCAAATTGAACAGCCAGCAGCGGGGGGCTCCACAAAGAGAGGTCACCTGTGATGGAGCTGGGTCAGCAGCTCTGAGCCTACCCCCACACTGCCTCTAGAACCAAACACCTGATTTTTATCCAGCCCCCTGCTCCACAGACCCATTGCTGCCTCTTTCCTGAGCAGATTAAACAGTTTCCCCAAGTTTAAATCCACCTGGAAACCAATCACACCTCAGGCTTCCGTGGCCTGGCCTGTGTGTGGCATTCCCACTTGCCACCAGAACCTGGCACCGTTTACTGGACACTCCACATGACTGGGCAGCTTTTGGATAGGAGAGGTTTAAGGACCAGCTCTGCCCCAGGCATGCAGTTTTAACCCTCCCACAATCCCAATGCCATTCCAGACACTTAGCTGAGCAGTTCTTCTCTACAGAATCCACTCTTTTCATCCATCAGGCTCTGGAGAACCATGAGTCTGAACTCCTCCCACAGCAGCCCCCCCAAAGTCAGGTCCCTGTCAGGCTGCAGGCACACAATAAACCCTGGTGGGTTCCAAATCATCTCAGAGCTGTTTGTCACAGGCTGGCGCTGACCTTGTTAAAGCCCTGTTGTCTCAACAAATTTGGAATGTGTCATCTGAAACGAGAGCAGCTCCCTGCTCACCAAACGTGTGTGAGGAGAGATCCTGTTCCTGCCCTCGATTTGGGTTTGAATGTGTTCTCCTCCTCCCCACCAAACACAAAGAACACTGTGGGGAGGTCAGGGTCAGGAACAGATGGATTCTCTCAGCTGGGAAAGTGGAAATATTCAAGGGACAAAATCAGCAGAAGCCAAGCCAGCACTAATGGCTTTCATCTGCTCCGTTTGCCTTCTCTCACTGATCTAATGCCCGTGTTTTTGTAAGAGAGGAGCTCAACAGAAGTTTTTTGGTTTTTTTTTTCCTTCCCAGATTTATGAGTAATATGCAGCAAATTGGGCAGATCACTCATGCAAACAGGAGCTCTCCAATTCTCAGCAACATTCATCTCCAGTAAAAATGGCATGTGGAATTTTTTAGAAATGTCTCAGCTCAGCTATTGATTTCACCTTTAGAGGAGCAATTAGAAGATATATTTGTGATGTCAGTGTTGGTGTTAATGAAACATCTCTTTCCCTACTCAATATTCTGCTTATTTGCTTGGATACTGAACCTGAAGGAAGTTAAAAATCGTGCTGCAGGATGAGCTGGTGAGGGATTACAAAACACAAAAAAGTGTTCAATTCATACCAGGAAGCCAGGAAGCCAAGGGCCAAACGAGTCCATAAAAGCAGGCGAAGGACAAACAATGCACTGGGGGAAGCCAGAGAAAATTATTCCTAATTTTGAGGCTTGAATGGCAGCTGAGTCTTCTGGGCAATACCGGGGATGGTCAGAAGGACAACGGGGCTTGGAAAGGAGCTGAAGCTCACTGGGAAAAGGACAAAGTGAAATAGAATAATTCTTATGAAGAAATAAAATAGTTTAAATATTTATGGAATATGAAATAATTGCTGAAAAGATTAAGAAAAAGAGGGAAATTGTTAAACAAATAAAATGTCGACAAACAAACACATTTCTCGATAAAATAAACGGATTATGGCAAAGCTTGCCTGTGGAAATTGATAAAAAGCCTTATTCCCAATTTTCCCTCGATCCAGTTAAGAGCCAGCCATGTGGAGAAATTATTAGTAGCTGTAATATCTCAACCTGTATTTTTAATCACTCATTCAAATTAATACAAAGCAGATGGAATGGACTGGAATGGACCATATTTTCCTAAATCACACACAGTAAAATGTGTAACTGAAGTTTTTGAGCTTGGGACCTAAAACTGTGCTGCAGCCACAGTCCCAAGGCCCACGTTCACCACCCAAAATCTCACCCTGGGCATCCCTGGGAGCGGTGCCCAAACATTCCTGGAGCTCTGGCAGCCTCAGGGTTCTCCCCATTCCCTGGGGAGCCTGGGCAGAGTCCCCCACCCTTTTCCCTACACAAAGGGGTCAGACAAAGCTGTTGCATCTTCCCCTGGCTCGTGGGATGGATGTGGAAAGCCAAAACTGAGCCGTGGTCACTGTCATCCCATATGGGAAAAGCACTCCCGCTCCTCCAGACCCCTTCATCTGAGAGATTTATTTGGCAGCTTTGGACTGAAGGAGAGGGAGGTTATTTTTTCCTACATTTCCAAGCTATTTAATGATCAGAAACTCAGAATTTCCACTTCAAATGTTAATGGCTTTGCTTTCTGATTTGCAGAAATTGCCATGTTGATACGCTAAATGGTGAGCGCTGAGTGATGAGAGATGAAGATGTGCACGGCGAAAAAATGAACTGAGATGGGGAGGCTGTGCTAAAAAAAATGAGTTCGAAGGAAAAAATTAAGTCTCCAGTGAAAAACAAAATTAGACATGCCACAATATTTCCTGCTATTGCTATCAGAAAAGGCAGATAGACTCCAAAATGGTTCAAAATTCACTGGTGATCTCTTTGCAAGGAAAGTCTCCTTGTGTGACTTTCCACACAAGTGAAGACACGAGTGAAGACCCGTGTGCTTCTCAGCAAAGGGTTGTTCCTTCAATTAAAACTTCATAGTTTATATAATCTAATTCAATATATGTTATAATCTTAAGTGTTATTTCAGTATCCTTTTCAGAGGAGTCACTGCTCTTCTGCTTCACCCCAAATACAGACTTTTCCTCCCTGTTGGAGTGGGTTTGGGTTTGTTGGCTCTGTTTGCATTAAGTCCTACAAACAAAACCAAAGATTTTTGCCCCTTTCCGGTCCATTTTGCTCCTTTTCACAGCTGCAAAACCCCACAGGGCAGCAGCGCTGCTGCCCCAGGTCAGGCTCCTCCAGAGCCACCTTCCCTCTTTTTGCAACCCTCGTGTTTCATTTCCAAAGTTTTTCCTCCTGGCCAAACCATGGATTTTTTTCCAGGTGAGTCTGGGGGGAGGGCAGGCCCTGCCAGCTGTGATGAGAGAGGTTTGGTCAGTCTGGGTGTGCTGGGAAAAGGGCCGGGATAAACCCCCCGGTTAATCCTGCAGCCGCAGATTCCAGCCAGCAGCCAGCACGGCCCCTGTGCTGGGATAAATCCACGGGCAGGCAGCCAGAGGAGCTGTGATAGCGAACACTGACTGAGAATCTGCTCTGCTGTTTCCAAATAAATGAAAAAAAACCCACCGACAGAAGGTTGGCTACGTGCGTGCGGGGAGGGAGCTTGGAGCAGATAAATCGGGAGGGAAGCGCGAGGTCTGCAGGGGTTTGTGATGGATTACGTTGCATGTTTGAACATAATACACATTAAGGCTGCAGACACTGATGCTTTGAATGGTGTGAAATTCCATCTAATGTGGGTTGTTTGCCTGACACAAACATGTTTAACACGAGATGGAACAAAGGCGAGAAAATCACAGCAGAGTTTCTGAGTGATGCTTGGGAAATTGTTTGCTCTTCCTCCCACCGCCCAATTTGAAAACGTTGCCTCTCCTCCAGCCCCACGCCTCTCCCCACTCAGGAGTGGGTTAGTAAATAATTCAGAGCAAAAACAAGCACCAGAACTCGGCGCAATAAAAATGATGTCTCTATCCAGTGCCGAGGCGCCTCGTGCCACTTAGGGAAGACAGATGGGAGGATGCTCCGTGCTCTGCTCAGCAAACTGCAGGGACAGGGACAGGGACAGGGACAGGGACAGGGACAGGGACAGGGACAGGGACAGGGACAGGGACAGGGACAGGGACAGGGACAGGGACACGGACAGGGACAGGGACAGGGACAGGGACAGAAGCAGCCTGGAACAGGAGCACAGGCTGAGCTGGTGTAGGGGTGCTGCTGCCCTGCTCCCTGACTAAGATGCAGGCAGAATGAATTCACTCCAAAATGGCAATTTGAAGGGGGAAGAAAAATAAACACGCAGGCAGGAGCTGAGGCTCATTAGCGACCCAGCCACAGGAGCTGGAGCACATCAATAACCACAAAGGGCCTGGCTGAGGCAGGGACTCAACAACAGCCCTGAAAGTTATGGGGACATCACAGCTGGCACTGCAGGGGGACCTGGGGTGAGAGATGGGGCAGGAGAGGGGTGAGGGATGGGACAGGAGAGGGGTGAGGGATGGGACAGGAGTGAGGTGAGCAATAGGGCAGGCAGGATTGGGGTGAGGGATGGAGCAGGCAGGATTGGGGTGAGGGATGGGGCAGGATTGGGGTGAGCAATGGGGCAGGCAGGATTGGGATGAGGGATGGGACAGGAGGGGGGTGAGAGATGGAGGGGGCAGGAGTGGGGTGAGGGATGGGTTCTCCACAGCCAAGGAGGTGCCAGGATCTCAGCAGCACAGCAGAGATGTTCATGGTGCAGTTCTGCACCCCTTTTTCTTTAGATTATTGCCCCAGCTGTGCAGTGCTGAGGTGACTCTGTGTGGTTCAGTTGTGGAGGGAGCTGCAAGGCCCAACAGCCAGAGATCACCCAGAACTAAAAGCTCCTTGGCAGTCAAGCCTCAGACCCAACATGCTGCAATGCTGACAATGTAAACTCTTCTTTCAGTGCCAAAATGGAAACTGAGCTGTTTAGGAGAGCTTGTCTTTGAATTTTGAGTGTTGGAAGTTCGGTTTCCAACATCCCTCAGACTCTGGCCTTTGGTATTTTGCTTTTGGAAACTAAACAAAACCCAGCACCCCCAGAAAGTCCCAGGCTTAAGGTTGGAGCCCAATTTATAAATATTGATTGTGTGCTGGAGGCTCAATCTTGCGAGGTGCTGAGTACACACACAACTCTCTCTGCCCTTTGGACAGTCTCAGAGAAAGCCCCTTGATGAATGCCCAACTCAGTAATTCCAGCAGGAGGAAGTGCCAAGTGCTGTTATTGTTCTGTCCCTTCAAACACAAGAGCAGATTTATTTGGGAAGCACACACATAGTGGAAGTTGCAAGGTAGAGGTAAGACATTAATTATGTCTCAGCATGAGAGCTCTGACAGATTATGGGAAGACTAATTAAAGTCTTTAATTAAAATACATGGTCTCTGCAAAGCCCAGACCAGATATGGAGGAACTGGCTCTGGGAAGGTTGGAAATCACCTTAATGAAGGTATCCAGGACCAAAGAAAGCTCAGTGTCTCCACTTTGATCTGCAGCAGGAGATCATCAGGGTCTTGGGTGGCTGGTGGGGTGGGAGTGGCTGATCCCAGAGCCTGAAGGGGATCCCAGAGACTGAGGGGGATCCCAGAGACTGAGGGGGATCCCAGAGACTGAAGGGGATCCCAGAGACTGAAGGGGATCCCAGAGCCTGAAGGAGACCCCAGAGCCTGAAGGGGATCTAGAGCCTGAAGGGGACCCTGGAGCCTAAAGGGGCTACAAGAAGCCTGCAGAGGGACTGCCCACCAGGGCATGGACGGATAGGAAAGGGGGAATGCCTTAACCTGGAAGGGAGCAGCTTTACTGGATATCCAGAAGAAATCCTTCCCCGGGAGAGTGGGCAGGCTCTGGCACAGGTGCCCAGAGCAGCTGTGGGTGCCCCTGGATCCCTGGCAGTGCCCAAGACCAGGTCACTGGGGCTGGGAGCACCTGGCACAGTGGGAGGTGTCCCTGTGCCACCAGGAAGGTGTCCCTGCCCAGGGACATTGGTGCTGCAATGATTTTTTTACAGAGATGCCGTTTGAAAGGCTCTGTTCACAATCCTGGAAAAGTGCCCCACTGCAGATCCTAAACTCCAAACTGGGAAATGTTTCACTTTTTAATTAAAGAGAAGCTTCTGGTTTTCCCTTCTTTGTTCTGTACCAGAAAGCACAACATTTGGGTTGTAAAGACTAAGTCTCAATTTATGTTTTATCATGAGAACCTTGGCTTTCAGACTCTTCCTATACATTCAACTGAATCTTTTCAACTGAGTTATGGTTTCTATTTACATAAATTACCATATGAAACTTGTTAATATTTCCTGAATATCCCTTTTCATAGCACTATTAGACAAGGTTCTGTGCTTTTGTTTGGGACTCAGTGTCAGCAAATCAGAATTCACGACTGTGATCAGTTAGGAACAGAATAAAATAATTTATTCCCTAACATACAGCCTGGGTGTCAAATAATCCGTCCCGAGAAGCGCTATCTGAAATCAGCAGAATTTTATCATGCAAATGACAGGAAGTGTCAGTGCTGGGAGCAGCAGGAGGTTCCTGATCTGCTGCCATTTCCACTTTAAATGAGCTCAGGCTTCCCTCGTGGAGGGAGCAGGCCAGGAACGTGCCCTGGCTTGGCTTTTTATAGACCCACCAATAGCAGGAAAGGGCAAGGAGAACTTCACCTGCTCGGAGGAGTTTGGTGTGGGATTTCATCTCTGATTCCCTGCTGGGGAAGTTCTTTATCCCTGAGGGGGGCAGCAGGACCTGCACCTCTGCAGTGGAGTGGATGGAAAAGGGCTTGGCTGGCTGTGAGTGTGGTATCCTGGAGATGGGAGCTTGGGAAAGATCCCAAACATCCCCCTGGGAGCCCTGCAGGGTCTGGCCTCAGCCAGCCTTTGGGAACAGCAGGTCTCTGTTGGGATGGTTTCACCTGTGGCTCTGAACCCTTTGAAGGTGACAGAACGCCCTGGAAATGCTGCTCCATGTTTCAAACTCACTGAAGCTCATCCTCTAATTCCAGCAATGACTCCTCTCCTTCCAGCCTTGTTTGTGAGAAATCAGTTTTTCATGCATTATATGTGGGGATTGATTTTTTTTTTTCCAGGGAATTTTTTTTTTTTTTCACTTGATAAAAACACCCTCTTCTCCATCCCTTTGGGAGAGCTGAGAGCCTGTTCCCATTTCTGCTGCTCGATGTTTTGCACTCCTTGTTCATCCCTTCCTCGGGATTTGCTGTTTCACCCTGCTTGCATTGGAACAGGGAGAGCTGAAGAGAAGGAAAACAGGCCAAAGTCCCTAAAACAGAGAGGGGATGAGCTCACCTGCCATCTGGAGCCTGTGGTCTTCCAAAGAGGGAACTCAAATTCTAATTAAAAATACTCTGTCAGAAAGCCTAGGCTGCCAGTGGGACTGAGAATAAATTGGGGCTCATTAGACCTTGATTTCTCAGCAGCATCTCCCAGCAATTCCTGGGAAATGAAGCCAATCTCTGAGGGAGAGGAGGAGGTCAGAGAGCTCTCTGCTCTCAGGATGCTTCCCTGAGCCCCATCTGCCACCTCCAGCCAGGGGAGCAGCTCCCCCTCACTCCTCCTCCCCTCTGACAGGGGGAGCAGCTCTGGGGCAGTGCTGGGATGGAGAATTCCAGACCCCACTAAAAATCCCTGCTGGGCCTCAGGCTCCTCCAGAGCTCCTGTCCCTGCTCACACCCTCCAGGATCCCTTCACACACCCCAGGATCCCTTCACACCCCTCAGAATCCCTTCACACACCCCAGGATCCCTTCACACCCCCCAGAATCCCTTGACACCCTCCAGAATCCCTTCACACCCCCCAGGATCCCTTCACACCCCTCAGAATCCCTTGACACCCCCCAGGATCCCTTGACACCCCCCAGGATCCCTTCACACCCTCCAGAATCCCTTCACACCCTCCAGAATCCCTTCTCCACCCTCTGCCCTTTGACTCCAAGCTCCCCCAGCTCCAGCTGAGCACTGCCAAGAGCAGCCCCACCCCTGCCAGGCCCCTTCCTGTCACAGACCCAGCAGAACCTGATTTAAACTTTCCTTTTAGTGACAAAATCCAAGACATCTCCCACCCACAGCCAAACCTGGCTCAACCTCAAGGCTGCTAAATGGAGGGGTTTTTTTATTCTTCTCCCCCAGGAGGCATCCCAGCAATAATTTCTCTGTGCTGGAGGGTGCAGGGAGCTGCCCCAGTGCCCGCTGAGGTCACCAGGTCGTTGTCACCACCCTGTCCATGGCAATCCCAGCGAAGGCAATTCCTCTGCCAGGGCCCATCGCTTCACTAATGAGCCCCTGAGCTGAAGGACAGCAGCTCCCAGGATTTATAGACATTTCTTTGCATTTCTTTGGGGGCTGTCAGCCCTTGGGAATAATTTCCTTTTGCAGACTGCAGGGGATCCAGGTGCACATCCACCCTGCAGAAGGGGTTTCTTTCTCTAAAGGGACTTCCTGTGGGATTACAATAAAAATCCCTCTTGGTACTAAGCAGCTTGTGGCAGATGAGACCCTGATTTTCCTGGGGCTCCTTTCCTTTTCCTGGTCCTTAAACAGCAATTCCTGCTGCTCTGTGTGAGTAGGAATCAGTTTGTGGGAGGGAGAAACTCTGAATCATCACGTGCACCACAAACTCCTGGTGCCAACAGCCACAACCTCATCAAAGCTCTTTGGAGAAGTGCTAATAGGAATTGGGGTTTTAAATTGATGACTCAGTCAGGATTATTCAAAGTGATGCACTGAAATTTGTTTTCCTCAGATGCTGAAGCCTCTCTGAGGGCTGTGGAGACCCAGAACAAACACTACAGATGAGAGAAGTGGAAATTCTGCGTGACTTTGCTCCTTCACCTCTGGAAAGATTGTTTTTATCTACACACAGATGAACAGGACTTTCATTCCTGGGACCTTGCTGTGCTCTCAGAGCTCCTCTTGGTTTGTTTGTAATGCCATTCAAAGCTGGAGCTGTGCAGTTCTATTTTCTCTGCTTCCATTAGCGCTGCCCTTGGCACTGAGCGAGCAGCTCCCGTCCCTGGAGCAGGGGGTGAATCGAGGACTGGGATCTGGAACACACTGAATGACAGGGAATTCTTCTAAGAACAAATCTCATTCCTTTATGAATTCCTGCCATTTGGGGACTGCATTAATCCAGCCACCATTCCTCTGTAATTTATGTTCAGGCATAATCTCGAACATCGAAAAGGAGAAGTGTTTTATTTTCAAAGGAAAGCGAGCGATTCATAAAACATTATATTTTGACATTTTCTGGTGAATATAAAGGGGCTCATTCCTCTGATTCAGGCCCTATTTGCATAATTTTTTCCTTCCCTCACCACAGGTAAATCATGGTTAAATATTGAAGCATTTATCACCTGTGTGTTTTCAAGCCAAACTTTGTACGAGCACAGGAGAGGGTGAGACTTTCTCGGGCACAGGCATCAAACTGCAGGAATATTTTGGCCCTCCAGTTCTGCACCCATGAAATGAAGATCCTGCCCAGCTCTGGGCACAAATCCCTCTCCTAGGAAGAAAACCCCCCTGGGATTGTTTTTCCAGGGAAGATCCCAAAGCAGAGCTCACAGGGCTGGAATTCTGCGTGCATTCCATTTGCACAGGGCTGAACGTCCCCCGGGACACCCATGGAAATAAATATCATAAAAAGGAATATTTGAATGCTCAGTCAACCCCACACAGCCCCTGCCCTGTCTGCTGACCTGCTGTTATCCCAGTCTGTTGCTCTGTAATGCTGAGACATTTGATTTGGCTGGGAATGACGGGCTGCACCCTGAGCTGAGGGGAAGGTGGCTCGGCAGCAGATGCTGACACGGGATCACATCTTGCTGTTCAAGTTCCTGTTCAGCAGCTCTACAGTATGTAAATGGGGGCTAATTAAAAATACATGTTTTACACAATAGAAGCTCTCAGCCTTTCACAAGTGAAAACATGACAGAATAAAAAGTGTCTGTTCCTCCGTCCACTTCCATTTCCACCCCAAACCGTGGCTGGGGGCCAAATAAATAAGTGAAAAGGAGCAACGCTGCTGTTTGTCACATAACATCAAACACTTCCCTTTGTCTCATCCTCCCTTTTCCCTTCTGTTGTCCTAATAAATAAAATAACACTGTGGGGATTTGGATTTGCAAACAAACCATGCCTGCAGTTGGCTGTGTCTCCTCGAGCAGCGAGGGAGGAAGGTTCTGCTCCTCCACAACCACGAGCACACAGAAAATGCATACAAATGATTGCAGCTGTCGCTAGCACGACTTAGGAGCAAATGCAGATGGCATGAAATAATATTCACAAACAGCTAATAGAATTTTAATGGCTGTAGAAAGAAAATAAAATGAAAGACACTGTATTTACTTGGGATGTGAAGGGAGTTTGGAGTGTGCCAGTGCAAGGAATGAGTCACTTTGGACCTTGCATTTTCCCACATTCAGAAGTGGGCAAGGCCCTGTGGGTTTTATTTATGGGGAGTTTAAATAGCAATCAGAATTTGTGAAATGTTCAAGGGTGCATCTGCATAAAGTATGATGTTGGCATTATGCAAATGTCATGTATGATGAATGAAATGCATCAAATGTCTTGAGGACACCCAGATGTTAAAGCTACCAGGATGCCAGGAAACATGGAAGGAGGTGAAGAACATGATTTCTTCTTGAGTTAATTGATTCTCATGTTCCAGCATCACCTTCTAAACACTTCCAATCAAGAAGCAAGCTCCAGTGGCAGTTCACTTGTTGTGGTTGTCTTTTTCAATCATCACTCTCAGCCTCTTTTCCCCAGCCCAGTCCAAGAACCAGCCCAGCCTTCCACGGATAAATGAGATCCTTTTCTCACACACATTCCAGTGAGTTCTCACTGCTGCACAGCCACACTTGGAGCTCTGCTTCCTTCCCTTTTTTCTTCTGTGGCCAGCGAGATGGGCAGCAGGGCCCTGCTCCAGCTCCCTGCACGGGCAGTGGGAGCTCTGTGCATGGAGGAATTCCAGTCCTGGCACACACAACAGTCCCAGAAGCACCGGGCAGATGGGGCTTTGCAGGGTGGCTCCTCCTTGTGGGTTTAGAAGTAGAGATCATACAGATCCATATGTGCTGAGCAGGGAAATTTATGGCAGAGTAAAAGCCTGTCCTATTAAAAGGATCAGAAGCTGTGCCTTTGACTTCATTTGGATGTTATTTCGTGCCCTGCACTGAGCACATCCAGCCCCCTGACCTTGAACCCTGTTATATTTTGTTGTATTTTCACTGTACAGATCAAATAAAAATACCCTCAGCCTTTTCTGCTGTAGGGCTGAGGGCACCACGCTGATGTCCCAGAGCTGGAGGGAATTATCTCCTGGTCAGCACCAAATCCTGCAGCTCCTGGTGCAAACAAAGTCCCAGATAAAAGTGGTTCATTTCTTGTTCCCCACACGAGGAGGCTGTTCAGGGGAGGGCTCATCCTGAGGTGGATGGAGGAACCGCTGCTGATTGTCACATATTGGAGAGAATCTCTGCTGCTCTCCCTGCCTTTGGGGCAGAGGGACAGCACCATATTCCCATCCTCTTGCTGCTGAAGAAAAGAAGAAGATTTATGGACAGGAGCAGGGCCTGTCCGTGCTGTTTCCATATGGCACAGGAGGAGGAGGCTGCAGCAGGTGGGTCCCAGAGCAGATGTCGAGGATCCACATGCAGCCAGACCTGGCTCAGGCTGTCTCTGCCAAAATCCTGAACGTGCCGGCGCTGGGAGCAATCCCTCTTTGACCCAGAGGGGAAAGATTCGGGCTAAAAAATGCTTGAAAGCATTTCAGGAACTGACAAAGCAAATGTGTGCTTTGTGCTTTTCTGGGCCCAGCAGCAGCTCTTCCTCAGAGGGGCTGAATTACACCTGAATTACACCTGTCCAGGTGCCTCTGCAGAGCATGGCCTGGCCTGGAAGGGACCTCAAAGGTCACCCAATGCCACCTGCTGCCATGGATTCAGACAGGACAGCAGCTGAATCCCTTGGGGATGTGTTACCCAACGTTATTTACTTGTCAGCTGAGGCCTTGGATAAAACTGAGCAAGCTCCTAATGAAGTTAGGAATGTAAATCTCACTTAACTTCAGTGATACTGATCTTACTGATATGGCAGATCAGCAACTGTCTGGCAATGACAGATTAAAACTGATAAAAATAATTTTATTATTGAGCACATCATTTGATGTTGTAAAAATGGGATTGTGAGAGCCAGGTCCAATGATGACTATTGAATCTGCTCTCGGTGATGGATAGCTTTTAAATGCACCAAACTTGCCCACCAGCTGAAATTCATAATAATTCTTGGAAATATCCCTATTAAAGGAGCACTCACACATAAATACACATTTTTGTCTGACAGGAGAAGTATTCTGCTTTAAACATCAATGTCCGTGCTCAAATACCTGCTCCTGAGGGCAGCTCTGGGGAGAGCTGGGGCTGTCCCTGTCCCTCTGAGCTCAGAGGGGTCACCCCCAACCCTGGAAAGCCTGTCAGGACCCTGCCATCCATATGCAAGAGAAAAGTCAGGAATATCATTTTTCTTGCACGAGACGCTCTCAGACAAAGTGATTAAAGCTGCATCAGTCACTTGCTGCAGTAGGACCAGGGGATCAATAGCTGCTGCCTCCTAACAACCCCCAAATTCCAGGGATGTGCTGGCAGGAGTTTTGGCAGTGAGGGGCTGTTTATCCACTGCCAGCACTCAATTCCATTGACAGCTGCTCTTAAACGTTATGGATTCCCAAGGAGCTCCTGGAAATCCAGGTTATAGCTGGCACTGGAAGGCTGCTCCAGCCTCCCTGGGAGCAGCTGCATTTTAATTCTACAAAAACACCAACCCCAGCTCCAGGAGTGGAGCAGAGGGGCAGAGGGAACTGCATTGATGGCCCAGGTAGGGCTGGCTGCTCCCACACCAGCCTGCCTCAGTTTCCCCCACAGCAGGGTGAGAGAACAGCACTCTCCCGCTGTGTTTGGGATGAATCCCAGATTGGTTTGGGTAGGAAGAGACCTTAAAGCTGCCCCCAGCCCCTCCCTGAGCGTCTCCGGAGCTCCTGTGGGCTCTGATGGAGCCCGGCCTCTCCTTGTGGCACAGGGGGACACAGCCACAGCACCTCCCCGCTCAGAAGCCACCTCTGATACCAAACCTCAACACTCCTGACTTAATTCCAGCCCATATTTCCTCACTCCCGTTCAGCACTTGAATTATTTGTCATTAATAACACAAAGGAGGAAATATAGTGGCAATAAGATAAGAGCACAAGAAATTGTTCTTCCTCTGACTCGGGACTTCCCCGCTCTTGGCTGATTTGTGGTGCAGCTCCCTCCATGTATTTCATGGGTGTGAGGCTGAATTTATGCTGCTCTGAGGCAGGGCAGTGCTGAGACTGCCTCTCCTTCCCTCTCCTCCTCCTAGGGCAAGAATCTTCTCCCTCCCTGCCGCCTCAGATATTAAACACATTATTCTGCCTTGATGGAATACCGGGCAAATTCAATTTCTGCAACGCCTTGCTCCTCTCTGATGGAGCTGAGCAGGGAATCTGCACCCAGGAAAGCAAAAAGGGAAGGGAGAAAGAAGAGAGGCTCACTTGAGAGTGCCCATTTTCACCCCATTGGTAGTTTTAGGACAGAGATGATGAATTTTAGATTCAGTGGTGCAAATTCCAGCCCCATGGACAGGCGTGGTCCCTGTTCAGCACTGCTGGGGAGCAGCCAGATGGACTGGAGCAGTAAATAAAGGGTAAATCCCACTGGCAGTGCCAAGAGGCTCCTCAACTTTCCCTTTGTTTTCCCTCATTTGATTTCACATCTCCAGCCTCTCTCAACAGCATTTAGCGAGGAATCTCCTTCTCTTTAATCCTTTCTCTTATCTCCCTGGGGAGGATGAAAGCTAAATGATGTTAATCTGCTAAATATTTCTGATCACTGAGAGCGCAATAGAAATTACCACCCCGACTGGGAATTAATTGCAAAATCAAATGGGCTTGGAGAGGGATGTCAGCACCTGAACATCCTTTCTTCTCTCACAGAGAAGGACAGCTCTGGAATTCAGGGTAAAACCTCCACAAAAAAAAAAAAAATGAGCATAAGATGCTTGGAGGATCACAGATTTCATTTTTGGAAAGTTTGGGTGCTCACAAAAGTTTAGTTGTACCAAGAATAAAGAAACACTGGTTCTTCTGCTCCTGCCAGAAATACAGAAGTTCACACTGGGAGGAAAGATCCAAAACCACCAGAGCCAGTGGGGAGAATCCCATTTACTCCTGGGTGCTTTCACTCGGGGCTGAATGCACAGAATAAAAAAATAGCAGGAGGTAAATCCTCTTTTATTTTATTCCACTCTTATTGATGCAAAACTCCTGCCAACCTCAGCTGGAGCTGGAGGGGAACAAGGGCAGTGCCACGTGTGCATGAGCTGATCTAACACCTCTTTATTCAGAGCCTCCCACCCAGAGAAGGATCCCAGACAAGGAAAGAATCCCCCGAGGGACAGAAGGACCATCCCCAGGATTTGCTCACAGCCATGCAGGGAGGTTTGCTGCTTCCTGACAGAGCAAGTTTTTCTCAGATTCTGTAATTCCTCCTGAGCTGCTGCTGGTGTTTTAAATACTGGGGCATTACGAGTAGAAATCCTGGACGTTCTGTGGGGAGAACGAGGTTTCCCACTGGGAAAGAGAAACATGCCAAAGCCACTTTGCTGTTCTTATTTCCCTCCTGAAAGGAGCTGAGTTAAGACAGCAGGGGATTTGCTGGCTTTCCTGTAGGATCCACCAACAGCCTTCCTGGGCTTTAAATCACATTTTGGTTTATTCTGGTTTGTTGGTTTGGTTTTTTTTTTCATTTTGTATGTTAGTCGTTCAGCTCCTGTTGGCTGAAATATTCCGTGGTTCTGAAGGGTGTGATAACCTGGCCCTGCCCTCAGGGGCAGCACCTGGACCCATCCCAGGGACACAGAGCCAGGGAATCCTGGAATTGCTGAGGTTGGAAAAGACCTGTGACAGCAGCAAGCCCAGCCATTGGACCAGCACTGCCAGCCCAGCCCTGAGCCCTGCTCCAGCCTGGCTTTGAACACTTCCAGGGATGGGGATTCCAGCAAAACCCCAGAGCTGGCAGGGAGGAGCCTGGCACCTTCTGCAGCGGGGTGGGGACAGGGATCTCCTGGCTCTGGGGTGCTCCAGGGGAGCAGAGCTCAGCCCTGCAAAGCCAGGCACTGGGACTCGTGGTGGCCCCGAGGTCCAGCTGGCTGAAGGTCCTGGCAGCTCCATCCCAGAGCTCCTGCAGCACACTCTGCCCCAAAGGAGACCTGCAGGTGCTGAGGGGTCCCTCGGGGCTGCCAGCACCTCCAGAGCTGAGCTCCCCACTCATCTTTACCCTGCCAGGACCAGGTACAGACCCTGTTCCACCTCAGCTCAGGGCTGACCCGCTCTGCTGGGCCCAGACAAACAGAGCCAGGCTCAAACTGTCCCAGGGTCAGCTCCATACCTGCTCCCACTGCTGCAGGGCCTGGAGGGTCCCTGGGGTTGGGAATCCTCTGCAGGTGCTCACCCTGCTGCTCACAGGGATTTCAGTGCCTGCAGCCAGCAGCAGCTTCCCAGGGCAAAACTCTTCAAACACAGAACTTCCAGGAGAAATTCTGTAATATTTGGCTTAAAAATATTAATTTGGGGAACGGGGAGGTGGGGTTAATGAATTTCACACTCAGGAAGTGTTATCAGATTTTGGTGCCATCTGCTTCTGCTCATGACAGTCTCCAAGGCGGTTCTGCTGCCTCGAGACTCTGCTGGTGAGAGACCACGGACAAGGGAGAGGAGAAACCTCGGTGCTTGGCCTCCCAGGGCAGCCTGGATCCCCCCTCCCAGTCTGACACTGAATATATCTGCAGCCAATTTATAAATAGCAGCAGATTTTAACTGCTCTGGTGAAGGAAAGGGGGAAGGGGAATAATATCAGCAGGGGGGGGAAAAAATGGTACATCATGTGGCAGAACAGATTCCCACTCTCACAAAGATTCTCTTGCACTTGTTCTGTGCTGTATTCATTTTCTCTCTTTTAATCCTAAAACATAACAAGTTAATCGAGGAATTGCTTCACCCACCAAAGCAACAGAACCGGCAAAATCCTCCCACCAGCAGAAGGCAGGAAGGAGGAGGCACATAAGGCAAGTTACTGCACATTTTGGGAGGAGGGAAGGAGAACAGAACTGCTCTTATCAGAGATTCCCGGGTCAGCAGGAGGGGCTGCGAGGCACTGCTGGGACAAAGCCGGGGATGCTCAAGGGGCAGAGCTGCTTTTGGAGCAAATAAAGCCCCAGGGGAGGCGTTTCTGAACTGTAGGAGTCACAAAGAGCACTCCAGGGATCCTCAAAGCAAATCCTCCCTCCCCTGGCAGCCCCGGGGTGTGACAGGGCCACGGCTGAGCAGGGGTTAAAGCCCTCTGGAGAGACACAGCTGGAAACCAGGGATGGCACCAGGAAACCCAAGGGTGGCATCAGGAAACCCAGGGGTGGCAAAACCCAGGGATGGCACCAGGGAAACCCAGAGATGGCACAAGGAAATCAAGGATGGCACCTGGAAAAACACACACACACACACACACACACACACACACACACACACACACACTCACACCCTTTTACTGGGCTGGTGCTGGAATGTTGGAATCTTCGGGGCTGGGGGATTTTTGCAGTTTTCCTGCAACTCGAGCTGACAGACAGGTGACATCCCACCCCACAGCTGGTCCCTGGCTGTTTTTTTTGGGCACTTGGACTCTGGTCACTCTGTGACCAAGGTTTGGTGCCCTGTCAGGACCTGTCTCACCTCTGTATCCACATTTTACTACAGGTGAGTTTCAGAGACCCGACTAAAGGGCAGCTAGAGACATAATTATAGCCCAATTAACTCTTTGTTACTTCAAATGTCCCTCAAAAGATCCTGCCTGATCTCTCACCCTTCCTTCAGACCCCAGGAACCTGACCCTGCAGGCTGTGGAGCTGTTCCAAATGCCAGTGGGGCCCAGTGTACCCAGTCCAAGAAGGAAAACAGAATTCCTCTCCCAAGCCAGCTCAGAGCCTGAAGGATTTTGCCTGGACTGGTGCAAAAGGAGCCCACAAAACCCCCGTGGTGCCCTGCACCAGTGGGGTGCAGTGTCACACATCCCTTTGGGGAGTGAGAATGTCCATTTCTGGAGGAGCTGGGAAAGAAGCAACAGCTCTGCAGGGATTTGCTTGAAATATTGTGCACGAGGGTTTCCCAGAGAGCTCTGTGCTGTTGACCCCAGGTGGTACATCCATAACTCCTGCAGCACGGGGTGCACACAAACCTTATCTGGAGACATTAAAGAAAGCTGCTTGACATTGGAAATCAAATTGATTTCTTGCCAAGATTTCACAAGGGCATGTGTGACAGCAAATGACATGCTTAAGCCTTGCAAGAAGAAAATAAACATGTCCAATGCAAAAGCCATCAGTTTCTGTGCCAGCTTGAATTATGCACATCTGCAGTGATTTGACACCCAGCTTGCTTGGCAGCACAGGCAGAGGCTGCGTTGCCACAAGCTGAAAGAGATAAATGGGGTAGAACAGAGCTCTCTGCCTCATGTGAGGCTGCAGAGGAGGCAGATTTAAGGCAGGGCTGGCCACTCTCCTCTTCCCCCACTCTCCTGGTCACTGACAGCTCCTTGGAGAGCTCTGCTGCTGCCTCTGCACTTTCCTGGGCCTCCTCCTCCTGTGCTGCTGAACCATCCCCTCCTGGACAGTGCTCAGTGTTGCTTTCCCACAGCTGGGACAGAACTCCCCATCAGGCAGGACCAGCCTTTTTCCCAAAAAAAGAGGAATTTCGTGTTTAATGGGAAGAACACCCAAAGGTCATTCCCTGCTCCAAAGCTGGCTGAGCAGGCTCTGGACACCACAGGGATACTGGACACAGGGTGAGCTCCCACACTGAACTCTGGGGGTTTGGGGTCCCTCTCACCTTTCCAGTTCCTGGAAATCCCTGTTCCCAAGCGAAATGAGGTCAGCTGTCCAAACCCCAACCTCTGAACAGAAGCCAGGGAAGCAGGACTGCCCATGATGTCCTGCTGGGTGACTCCAGCTCTCTCTGAGGTCACTTCTCTTGGAATTACTCATCAAGTCCAAGCAGAAACCCTTCAGGCCAAGCACCCAGGAATGGATTTCATGCCCACCGTGGCGCCAGTGCCCTCTGGGGTGCCATAAAAACCATTCCCATTCCAGCACTTGGGGAACAGAACCGAATATTTGATCCCCTGAGTGCTCCCAGCTCCAGAGATTGATGGCAGAGCCACCTCCCCCGGCCCTTTTGCTATATTAACATAAAGTTTCTATTGCACAGCAGTTTGATCCATTTGTGTTTATTTAACTCCCGTGTTCTGACAGAAGAAGATGGAGAATCTGCATAATTAATAATGACCCAAGCAATCTCCCTTAATGCCTGCTCTGAAGCCCTGATCTCCCTGCTAACTGAGGACATCCATAACAGTGGCAGACAGGGAAAAGGTTCCTTCAGGCTGCTGAGATATTATTCCCCTGGGATCAGCAAGGGGTGGTTTGCAGCTCCAGCCATTAGCTGGAATTGCTCAGGTCGTTCATAAAACTTCTTTTCCTTTGCACAAAGCGAGCACGGAGGCGGGGCTGCAGCCAAAAGCTGGGCGTGAGGGTGAATGTCTTGGACATATTTCTGGATGTGTTCATGGAATGGCACGGTGCTCCTGGCCTGAGCAGGCTTTTGGGGGCGAGGTGGTGGCTTTGGGCAACCTCTGCTCTTTGGGTAACCTTTGTGTCACCTCTGCTCCAAGCTGAGGAGCTGCCCAAAAGCAAATCCCCATGGAAAAAGCAGGAGGGGCCCTGAGGCACCCCCAAACTGAAACACCCACGGCCCCTGGCCACGAAGGCTGTGGGGAAGAGGTCTGGGAGGTGAGGGGCTCTGGGCAGGCAGAGGCTTTGTCTCCTGCAAGGAAGTGAACTTGTAATTCCTGCTATCAGAACAATGCTCTTTGCCAAATCAGATGAAATGCTTGTAACAGGGGCTAATCAGATTCTACATTAATGAGAGAAAATATGAAGCTAATCAACACTCAGGCAGGTCTCTAGGCTGCAGGCCTATTAAACTTCATAAAAAATTAATGACTGAAAGAGCAAAATCGTTTGTAAGGGGTCTCCAGTGGCCCTGGGAGCTCTGGAGCCCCATTCCCCTCTCCTTCCTCTGCATGAGCCTTCCCTCAGCCCAGCCCTGCTCTGCTCCAGGACACCCCTGATGGATTCATCCCTCCTCGCCCCTTCCTGCCCCACTGCCACGGTGGAATTAAGGACATTTGTACCTCATCACTCCCTGGATTGGGCTGGGAGGGAGCTGAAAGCCCATCCACCCCAGCCCTGCCACCTTCCACTGTCCCAGCCTGGCCTGGGCCACTTCCAGGGATGAGCAGGGGAATTCTTCATCCTTTCCACGAGGTGGATCTGCAGATTGCCCAGCTCCTGCTGGAGCCCAGCCCCAGAGCTGCCAGCTCCCGGTGCCACCTGCAGCAGGTTGTACATCGCTAATGAGACGCAGAAATGAAGATCAGATTACAAGGAATGGAAACAAGGAAGGTTCCTCTGCCTCCCATCTGTTGAACATAAAAGGAGCCTCTGCTGATTTGGGCTGTTCCAGCCAAATTTCAAGCAGACAGGCTCAACCTGCCCGGTCCAGTCCCTTCCCTCACAGGCATTGTTCAGCTCTCACATAATTGCAAGGTTGTGCACAACAGATCACTTCAAGTGATCCTCTGTTTCCAGTGTTGTGGAGGGAAAACAATCATTTCTTGGGTTTTTTGGCTGGGAAAACAGCAGACCGTTAGAGCAAATCTTCAATATTTAATGCACTATGTAAATGAGATGTGTAAGTACATATCTGGTTCAGAGCAAGGGAAGGAGAGGAGGTGCATTCCAAGTGTGGGAAAGGCATCTGATGATTCAGTAAGCACTGCTCAGTGCTTGGCTCTCAGCAGACCCTGGGGTTTGGATCTGAAACCCCTGCAGGCCTCAGAGGAGCAGTCCTGGGGTGTTTAGGACCTGAACCAGGACCCCTCTGTGTTAATCAGGGTCAGGGCTGGCATTCCTGAGCTCATTTCCTTCCGAGGGGCTGCAGCCTGGGTGACCCTGAGTGATCCAGCCTGGGTGGGGATCCCAGGGCTAAGCCAGGCTCAGTCTCTGTTTTGGGGACAAGTCCCTGTCCCCTGCTGCCCTAAGCTTGGGGAAATCCTTCCTCCTGCACAAAGCAATGCCTGTGGATCCCTCTGGCATCAGCTCTGGGCTCACAGCGGGGGACAGAGCGAAGCAAAGAGGGTTTTCTCTGACCCAGTCACACCACAATCCTCCAGACCTGCTCCAGGAGCAGAGTGAGCTCTGATTATTCTGAGCTGCAGGATCCAGACTGTGTCCCTGTAGGTTTATTCAGACAAACAAGCTGTGGGTGCAGTCTCAGAGGGGCCTGGGTGAGGTAAGAACAAACTGCAGTAATAGATTTACTCTTCCTCTCCCTTCCCCTAAAGGATTTGAGACAAATTCTCACTTGGCAGAGGAGTCCTCGACTACACATCGGAGATTTCAGGAGTCCAGAGAGTTTGATTTCACAGATGAAAGGAAGAAGCTGCTGTAGGTCAACAGCAAAGACAGATCTAAAATCCATCTCTCCTGACTAACAGCTTAAAGTGCCTCTATTTAAAAAAACATGCAGCCCTTTGGAGAGGCAGCTTTGCCTCTCTCAGACCTCACTCCTACAGAAGATAAACCCAAGATGAAAAATTTATTGGAATGCAAACTGTGCAGGTGAAATGCTGGCTACAAGTGCAAAGCAATAAAACTGCTCCTAATGCCTGCACCCCCTGCTCCTCTCCCTCCAGCAAAATCCTGGGATGTTCAGCAGCCACCAGCCCAGCTCACCTGGACCTGCTGGCCCCAGGCTCTGCAGAACAACTTGAAAAGAATAAATCTTGGTTTTTCTTTAATGTTTGATGCATAACATACAAGCAGGTGATAAAGTTGCCCCTGACTTAAATATAAAGTTGTCATCCCCGCAGCCAAATGGTCTCACCTCGCGAAAAACTGCAGTAGGAAAAAAAGGATCAGAGAATCATCAAATCCCAGAATGGCTGGGGTTGGAAGGAGTTTATAATCCCACCCAGAGCCACCCCTGCCATGGCAGGGACACCTCCCAGTGTCCCAGGGTGCTCCAAGCCCCAATGTCCAGCCTGGCCTGGGACACTGGGACACCCATGGAATAACCTGTGCCAGGGCCTACCCACCCTTCCAGGGAGGAATTCCTTCCCAATTTCTCACCTCTCCCTGCTCTCTGGAGCCATCCCCCTTGTGCACACTCCTGTGAGTGGTCTCCACTCGTGCCATGCTGTGACCCCTCCTCTGAATTGGCAGCTCCTTTCCCTGCACTGCTGTTTGAGGTCACTCTGCACCTGTGCCACTGATGGGCTTCCCAAGCACTTTAAATTCCTTTAAAATTGTATTATTTGGGTATTATTAAAGAACAGAGGTGGGATCCCCCTGCTCACCGAAACACTGAGGAACCTCTGCTTTTAAAGGAAGGGAACTGAGATTTCTCAGCCCTTGTGGCTGGAGGTTGGATGTGCTGGGCTCAAAAAGGAGAGAACAAAGCAGGTGGGAACAGGTGGTGGCTGCTTTTGATGACCACACAGGGAATACAACACCATTAACAAGACTGATGCAACCCTTCCTCTCATTTTTTTATCCAGGTTGTCTCTTCCAGGATCTCATTGTCTGCAGGGCAGGGGAAGGGACTCTGTGATCTCACATGAAGGAAGGAGGCAGGAGCTGCAAAGGGCTCTGAGAAAAAGGAAATAAATCGATTGCTTTGGTCCCTTTATTCTGAACTTTTCCAGGCAGGGTGTATTTACTGCTGGATCCCATCCTGGTACTGATACTCACTTGGAATGCACTGAGTGCAATCAACTCATTAGAAACCCAAGCAAGGCATTCATGGGGTTTTTTCTTCTCTTTTGGGAATCCTCTCCTGTGTAAATAAGACACATAATAACCCTCCTCTGCATTTTACACATGTGCACAGCTTTTCAGCCATAAATGTCACAGTGCTGCTGCAATTATCCCCATTTTCCAGGAGGAAAAAAGGGAGCACAGAAGGGTCTGATCCACAAACATTGCCTGTGACAGCTAAATTTGGAGCCTTGTGCACAGGGCAATGTTCAGCCCTCCCACCCTCTGCTCTGGAGCAAGGAGGGATCAGGAAACAGCATCCAAACCCCAATTCCTGCAGTCCTGGGATCAAAGGGGGGCAGAGGGACAGGGGGAGATCCCTTCTCATGGACAACAAGTGACAGGATGGGAGGAAAAGGACTCAGGCTGGGCCAGGGGAGGTTTAGTTTGGATATCAGGAGGATAAAACTTCCCAAGAAGGCTTGGAAAGCACTGGAAAGGTCCCTCAAGGACCTCTGTGTTTTCAGCTGACAGTGCCTGGGATTGAGCTCCATTTAATTTCTGAATTTCCACAAAGACCCTGTAAGTGATTGTGATTTTGCAGCGGAGAAACAGGGTCTCGCCGTATCTAACCCCCAGAGTCTTTTAATCTCTAAATCAATAAAATCCATTAAACAAATTGCTCTCCCCCCACCTCTCTCCACGCATCCCATCCAAAGGGAGCGGGTTTGCCATTATTTATTTAATTTGGAGCACGTTCCCGAGCTCTGCTGATGGATTGAGCACTTCTGCTGGTGCAGTTCAGCTGTTGAAGGGCTGCAGCAAAAATCCCAGTTTCAAACTTTGAATGGAAACAAATGGCCTGTAAATGCAATGCTCGAGGGAGGGGAAAAAAACCCCAACGCTCCACAAAAAGCCTGGAATGTTTGTAGGGTTTAGGCTTCATGCTCTGTATGTGCAAATCAGAAGGAATGATTAAAAGCAGCTCCTCTCTTTGGAAAGGTTAAGTGTCTCATCTCACACAAAGGAACTCTGTGTACCAGCACTCTCAAATCCTGGAGTGAGATCAAGTGCTGGAGTCTTGATAGCAGAATATTTAGTGATAAAGAATGAATATCAGGCAGGATTGAAAACATGGAGAGCAGGCAGATGTGCTGCAGCACTTGGGGCTGTATTGACAACACTGAGTTGGAAATTCACCCAGTGGAGAACTGGGAAAAAAGAGAGGAATAGTTGGGGATGGATGTGTTTGGGTGAAGGGGGATCTTTGCCAGGCTGGGGGGATAAAGAGATGAAAATATTTCCTATTTCCCCTCGCAAGGAATTCCTGCTTTGTCTGGGCACAGATGAACCAACAGACAAAACCTCTTGGAAAACTACTGTTAATGCAACATTTAATTTGATTTTTCTCAGGTTTTGGAGGGCAGCAGGAGCCCCTCCATTGTCGGGGTGAGGGGGGAACTCAGAGCTGCTTTGTCAGGCTGAGCCCTCGGAGCCAGGAGTGCAGAGGGACTCTGCCCCATCCCAGGGGTTGGCAGATTGCAAACCCAGTATTTCAGATTTAAAAGGGCTGTGGATCTGGGAAAATGAGTCAGGAAGGAGCAGAAGGACACCGTGCCCAGGTCCAGGGGGGAAGCTGGGAGAGATTTCCCTCTGTGGATCAGCTCGTTTCCCTCTCAGCAAAAAACTCCCTGGGAATGAGGGAAGAACGGGAGAGTCCCCTGCTCTGAGGCTCTAAATCTGGCAGTAAGCAGGCTGGCGAGGAGAGGGAAGGGGCTGGCAAGAGGCCATCATTAATTTTCTGACATTTGGAGGACTGTGACATCGGGTCTGATCTGTCTGTGGTGAAACACTCCACAGCCCTACGGCAACAGGAGTATCTCTGATAGCCAGACAAACAACAACTCACTCTGTCTCTGACTCGACAGAAGGACAAAAAAGGGACAAAAAAAAATAGACAAGGGCTTAAAGTTAAAGCATTGAAGCATTGTCATAATAAAGAAGCCCCAGTTTTTATGCTGGCATTACAAAAGTAGGGTTAAAACCCTGAGCTCTGCTCATTTACAGGCTAGGATTCTGTGCCTGCTGCTCTGGGCTGAAGGGATGGGGAAGAAGAGATTCTCTGCAGCATGGGAAGGGCAAAGGGATGGTGAGGAAACACAGAGTGCTGAGGAATGTGGAGAGCATGGATATGGAATGTGGAGAATCATCAGGGGGCTGTGGCTCTCTGGTGTTTGGTGCTGGGAGGGGAATTTGTGTCTGGAGCTGCTTTTGGGGTCCCCTGCAAATGGAGCCAGCCAAGGGCATGGCCAGGGTGGCCACAGGGCTCCCTGTGCAGGCACCTGGCACTCACAGGGACCGTGTTTAGTGTCACCTCATTTCTCTGTGCCCCAGTGGGGAGTTCTTTCCTTGTCCACACAGCCCCTGCAGAGCTGATCTCCCCTGGTGAGTTTAACACAGCAGCATCTGCAGCAGGGCTGGACCTCGCAGGCTCTGCCTGGGCTCCTGTGCAATGGGAAAAGCAAAACAAACAGCAAAGCCAGGGCTTGGAATAGCCCAAAAATGAGGAGCTGCAGCCACAGAAACACCCCAGGGAAATTCACCCCTCTGGGCACAGGAGAGCTGCCAGCAGAGAGGGACAGGGGAGGTTTTGTAAAGGATCCTTCACTCTTCACATCCTTTTCTCCCTGGATGTGAGAAAAACACGAGGAGCACAGGGAACCCATTCAAAGAGTGTTTAGAGATAATTGCGGCAGCTAATTGCCAAATAATAATAATAAAACATCTTGAAGTTTGCTAATGGAGGGGTTGAAATACAGTAATTCTTAACAGACAGCAATTAATACAGGCTGGAGTATCCAATAAATTAAGAGACCTCATCCATTCTGTTCTGGAACCACATGATGACATTTTATGTGATGACAGCTCTGCTCAGAAATCAGATATGTCTGGAATTCTTTTATTTTTATGGGGACAGACAGACATTCTCTAGTGAAAGTTAAATGAAGTTAGAGCCCTTCTGTAAACAGTTTGCAATCCCTGCGTTCATTAAAGTCAAAAGAAATTGTGCTGTTAATCAAGTCTTCATTTCAAAAGGATCAGAACTGGACCCGGCCTATTGCCCCCCCTCTCCCCCCACTGCTCCAGTAATCACAGATCAACCTTGTGCAAATTAAAGCCTAAATCTGGCTTTCTGTTTAATTGAGTTCTGCCCAGCTTTGGCCTTTCAGCCACAGTACCATTTGCAAAGTGTGACCAGGAGATCTGGGGGTGAATTTTGTGCTGCTCTCCTTTGGTCCCGGACGCAAGGTATGAGTCTCCTCACAGAGCTCTCTTTGCATCAGATACAAATTTTCTTCCACCATCTGAAGCTGATGAGCACATTCCACACTCTGCAATAATTTAATTCCAGACAGCAAAGCAGGAATATCTCAGGGCTGGGTTTTCAAGGCCGTTGTTTCAGGCAGTGAAGGTCCTTCGCTGTGAAGCCAAACCCACCAAAGCGGGCTGGGATTCCTGCAATTTGTGTCTCAGGGTCCTCGAGGTGGCACAGCTGAAGGGGTCTCACTAAAAACACCTGAGCAAGGCTTTCTGAAGGCAGAGTGTAAAACTGCCTCTGTTCCCAGAGCAAAGTGGCAGCAGCAGAGCCTGGGGCAGCCAGAGCCCCAGGGAGCAGTCAGAGCCCCAGGACGAGGAGCAGCAGAACCTGGACAGAGCTCTGGGAGCATTCAGAGCCCCAGGATGAGGGACAGCAAAGCTCTGGAGCAGTCAGAGCTCCTGGGTAAGAGGCAGCAAAGGTCTGGCAGCACTCAGAGCCCCTGGGGGCACTCAGAGCCCCAGGATGAGGAGCAGCAGAGTCTGGACAGAGTTCTGAGGGCACTCAGAGCCCCAGGATGAGGGACAGCAGAGTTCTGAGGGCACTCAGAGCCCCAGGGAGCAGTCAGAGCTCTTGGGTTAGGGATAGCAGAGCTCTGGGGACACTCAGAGCCCCTGGGGGCACTCAGAGCCCCAGGATGAGGGACAGCAGAGCTCTGGGGACACTCAGAGCTCCTGGGTGAGGAGCAGCAGAGCCTGGACAGAGCTCTGGGGCACTCAGAGCCCCAAGATGAGAGGCAGCAGAGCTCTGGGGGCACTCAGAGCCCAGGATGAAGGGCAGCAGAGCCTGGCCAGAGCTGTGGGGGCATTCAGAGCCCCAGGGAGCAGTCAGAACTCCTGGGTTAGGGGCAGCAGAGGTCTGGGGGCACTCAGAGCCCCTGGGTTAGGGACAGGTGAGCTCTGGGGCAGTCAGAGCTCCTGGATGAGGAGCAGCAGAGCCTGGAGGGCACACCCCTGAGGGCATTCAGAGCCCCTGAGGGCATTCAGAGCCCTGTGAGGGCATTCAGAGCCCTGTGAGGGCATTCAGAGCCCCCTGAGGGCACTCAGAGCCCCTGGATGAAGGACAGCAGAGCTGGGCCGGGTCCTGCTCCCTGCCTGCAGCTCTCCATCCCCCTGAGCCTTCCCTCCCTGCAGAACCAGCTGCCAAAACCCCACGGCTGGGCCCGGAGCTGTCGGTGCTCGCAGAAAGGAGCAGAACCACAGCGAAACCCGAGCGCGGCTGGGGCGGCTGGGCCCTGGCCTTGGTGCTGAAATTGTCCCCTGTGTCACCTCAGCCTGTGCTAAAAGTGTCCCCTGTGTCACCTCAGCCTGTACTGAAAGTGTCCCCGGTGTCACCTCAGACTGTGCTGAAGGTGTCCCCTGTGTCATCTCAACCTGTACTGAAAGTGTCCCGTGTGACCTCAGCCTGTGCTGAAAGTGTCCCCCGTGTCACCTCAGCCTGTACTGAAAGTGTCCCCTGTGTCACCTCAGCCTGTGCTGAAGGTGTCCCCTGTGTCACCTCGGCCCTGCTCTGCGGCCTCCAGGCACCCTCAGGGCCGGGAATTGGCACATCCCTGCCTCTGGAACACAGAATTCCTGACTGCTGCTGCTGCTTGGGCCTTGCAATATTCCATTTATTCCATTTATTCCTTGCCAGTGTTCCCGTTTTCATCCAAGGCCAGCACGAAGAGGGGAGGCAGCGGCTCCTCAGGCTCCTGAAACACCCCCAGCATCTCTTCACAGAAATGTCCCTTTTGAGCCCCCAAACCACAGCAGCCTGCCTGGTCTCTGCAGTCCTGGGCAGCACCGAGGGGCTGGGGGTTCATTTTAGAGAATCCCCTCCGTGGGCAGGGATTTTCAGAGATGGGCTCTCACCCTCAGAAAGGCTGGAGCAACCTCAGCTGCTGCCACTGGCTGAAATGAAAGGTTAAATTTAGCCAAAAAAAGGGAAATGGTGCCTTCCATCAGCGAGCATTCGATTGCAGTGACATAACAATGCCACAAGAGCAATTTCATTCTTGGCATATTTAGAGGTGGCATTAGGGAGGGTACCAAGGTAGCAATTTTCTAGATAATCAACTTAATGTCTTCATTCTAAGTGCGTTTATACGTCTAAGTTAATTAGGGGAGTTAATTTTCACAAATGGCAGAAAATCTGCATTTTTTCCAGTAAGCTTTCGCTTTATGGCAGCTTCTGATTCAGGGGAGCTGGGAGTGGACAAGCTGAGGTTCCTGCCTGGAGTAGGGGCAGCCCCAGCCTCAGCTGGGCTTTGCACCTCTGGGGGCAGAGGGGAAACTTTCCCTGCAGCAGATCCCAGAGGGGCAGAGAGCTCTGATCCAGCCCTGAACACCCAGCACAAACTGCAGGGAAAATGTGCTGGGGAAAAGGAGAAAATGGAAATAGGAGTGAAGTGACAGAATCATGGAGCAGTTTGGGTTGGGAGGAACATTAAAAATCAGCTCATCCCCCCCCCAGTCCCTGTCACCTGTCACCTTGACACCTCCCACTGTCCCAGGATTCTCCCAACCCCAATGTTCAGACTGGCCTTGGAATATTCCAGGGATCCAGGGGCAGCCCCAGCTGCTCTGGGCACCTGTGCCATGGCCTGCCCACCCTCCAGGGAGAATTCCTTCCCAATATCCCATTTAAATCTTCCCCAGTACAACACCACAATGCTGGGCTGGAGGGAAAGAATGCAAGAAAGGACCACGATGAGTGACTTTGCAATTATCTCCAACCCTTTATGGCAAAATTCTGTAATAGAGATAAAAGCAGACAGTGATAGCTGGCCTCAGTGAAGCAAAAGGGAATTTTACCACATGCTTTAAAAGGCCTGGAATTTCAAATGGAGTCTGTAAAAGTTAAATTGCTCTGAATAGCAATGCCGTCTGTCCAAATTTAGCAGGGCTATCTGAGCCCACAGCAAGTGCACATGGATTCAAATAATGACTCCCTCCCACTTTGGAAAGCATTAATGCCTTGAGATGAAAAAGAAAAGATTTTTGGTGATTGCCTTCACTCAGGGCCCTCTGAGGAGCTCTCAACATCCCTCCCATCCTCCTTCCTGCTGGACTTGTGCAGATTTCCCTGCACGTTTCCCTTTCAGCCCCATTTTCATACGCATTTCATTTCACTTGAGAGGGGACAATGGATGAAAGCTGAAGGAGGGTACATTTAGATGGGATATTGGGAAGAAATCCATCCCTGGGAGGGTGGGAGGCTGTGGAAAAGAACTCCCAGAGCAGCTGGGGCTGCCTCTGGATCCCTGGCAGTGTCCCAGGCCAGGCTGGACAGGGTTTGGAGCTGCCTGGGACACTGGGAGGTGTCCCTGCCAGGGCAGAGGTGGCACTGGATGGGATTTAAGGTCCTTTCAACCCAGCCCAGTGTGGGATCCACCCAAAGAGGCTGAAAACCCGAGCAGGGGGGGAACAGTTTGCTCTGTGCAGCAGGTGGAGGATGCCAGCACCTGAGGCAGGAAGGAGGAAGGTCATTGCAGGATTTGCTGGATCTTACAGGACACAATTCCATGTGCTCTGGGAATTTCAGAACCTCACAATGAGTCAGCTCCTGCCTGTGAGCAACACCATCCTGTGGATCTGGGAGGAAGAGGCTGCCAGAGGTGCCACCCTGGGCTCTGAGGAAGTGGTGGGAGCTGGCAGAGCAGCCAGGAGCCAGCTCTACCTCCGTGGGCACAGCTTTCCAAACCCTCCCACCCTCTGGCTTTTCCAGCGTGCTTTCTCACCAAGCAAAATGAAAACCACGGCAAGAGGGGAAATAAAAGGCGGAGAGTGAGAGCTGCTGGTTCCTCCCCAAGCTGTGAACAGGAGGGATTGAAGTACAGGCTATTCTCTATATGAAATAAACACCATTAAGGTATCCATTAACCTATGTGAGCCTTCAATTAGATCAGTAATGCTTTGAGGGAAGAACTGTTTCTGATGTATGCTTAGAGTGAATAATGAAAGATTGGCCCCCAGGTACTACAGCCCTATCAATAATAAACATTATTACTAAATAATAGGAACGAAGACTCGGAGTTAATATTTAAAATGTGCATGAGACCAAGGCATGCCCAAGCACATTTCACGCTTATTTTAATTGCCACCAGACAAATAGAATGAGGATGGCTGTTCACTCCGAAGGGTGTGATTCTGTTTTGCTGAAGCACTCAGATTTTAGCGTGCTATTGTCAAGCCTATTTGGAGTAAATTGTGGGGAGAATGGCAATGAGAGCTGTAGTTGCCTAGCAAAGGTCTAAGATTTCCATTTAAAATTAATGTGAACTGTTTCTCTGAATCTGACATATGGGCTTTGAGAACCTCTGCCAAGATGTCAAGAGCTAGACTGCTCCCCCTCCAACTCCAAAAAAACGCTGGAGGCAACTTTCTCCTGGTGTTTGGGCGTTTGGCTCCCGTGCAAAACAAAGAGCCCTGCTGCGGCGGGGCTGAGCCCCCCCCGGGGAGGCTTCTGCCCCTGTCACCCTCAGGCTGTCACCTTGTGCCACCCCGGGACAACCCCTTGGCCCTACAGGTCAGTGGGCTGCAGCCTCAGCCACCCCCAAAGCCGTGGATTCTCCCCAAAACCAGCAGCCAAAACCTTCTCTGAGCAAAGCCAGGCGTGCCCAAGGGGTGCTGGCCATGGACCACCAGATAACCCAGGTGACACTCGGTGCCTTGGGGAGGACAGCCCAGCAGGAAGAGGGTGAGTGACAGATGTGTGACCTGTGGGGACAGTGCTGGCACCCTGCCAGAGCAGGTTTGGGATCCCATTCCTGCAGGGATGGCAGCCACTGAGTGCTCTGTGGGCACAGGGGTGAGGGGACAATTCCATCCCCACTGCATCCCTTCCCAAGCCTCTCGGTTATCCCAAAGGCTTTTTGGAGCCCCCAGGTTTTGCTCTGAGCATGGGCCTGGCTGTGAGGGGAGGCTCTCCTACCCCAGGCAGGCTGGGCTGGTCCCCAGTCAGATCCCACTGCTCCCACACCATCCCCAGTCCTTCGCCCTGCCCCACCCTGGGCACTGCAAAAGCTCTTCCAAATCCTTCAGCTCCTCACCTTCCACTCCACCAGATCAGCTTCTGATTTCCCCTTCCTCAGACACCTGAGCTTGCTCAGCATTTGAAAAAGTTCATTTCCCTTTAAATAAATTCCCCTCCACAACAAAAAAAATCACATTTCTATTGGTTTGCTTTCTTATTATTTTTCCCTTTTTCCCCCATTTCCCAAATTATACCCTTTTGGATAAGTGTGAAACTCTTTTCAGTGAAACTTGGGGGTAGTAAGAGTGAAATCTGCCAAGGGTTTCACAGACTCACAGATTAAACTGGCTCAGGAGGCAGCCTGGGCAAGGGGAACCACAGAGGAGGGGGAGAAGGGGGAAATAAGATGTCTAAGGGATAGAGAATAGGTTCTAAAATGCAAGGAAACAATAAAGATACTAAAAATGGCTCTGGAAAGACAGAAACGAATGCTCAGCTTCCCACACCATCTTTAGGATGCTGAAGGAAGTTCACAGATGAGGCTCTGGACACAGAAAGTTCCTGCAGGACACAGAACATGCTGCTTTCCCATCCCTGAGCTGCCTTTGGCCAATGCTCCAGGCTCACTCCTCACTCACAAATCCTCACTCCTGGCTGGAGGGTCCTGCCCAGCTGTGCAGGGACACGCCAGCTCTGTACAGCTGCAGCTGCAAACAGAATCCCTGAGCTACGTTCAGAGCTGTCTGGGATCAGAGCTTGTTTTCACTGTCCTCTCCACAAGCACAGCCTGACGTGGCCCTGGTGTTCCCAGGAGCTGCCTCAGGACTGGACAAGAGCAGCCAGCCATCAGCAGAAATTATAATTCCAGTTATTGCTTGTTTTGGGATGTCAACACTGCCTTTAACAGCTGGATCCTCTGTGGAAGTGGGAGGAGAGACAAAACTGAGTTGAAAAGGAGGAATCAGAAGAAAAACCCCAGCAATGATTTTCCTGTGCAGCTGCACTTCCAAAGCAGCACCCAGAGCCTGCAGGGGACAGGCCCAAGTCCTGAGGAGGGGAACTGAAACAGGAGCAGAGGATGGGTGGGGCTGGAAGGGACCCCAAAGCCCATCTTGTTCCATCCCATCCCATCCCATTCCATTCCATCCCATTCCATTCCATCTAATTCCATTCCATCTCATTCCCTCCCATCTCATTACATCCCATCCCATCCCATCCCATCCCATCCCATCCCATCCCATCCCA
>JAGMWU010000028.1:1632134-1654701 GCA_018697195.1 Certhia americana
GAGCAGGATGAGGCTGGAATGAGCAGGATGAGGCTGGAATGAGCAGGGTAAGGCTGGAATGAGCAGGATGAGGCTGGATTGAGCAGGATGAGGCTGGAATGAGCAGGGTGAGGCTGGAATGAGCAGGATGAGGCTGGATTGGACAGGATGAGGCTGGAATGGGCAGGGTGAGGCTGGAATGAGCAGGATGAGGCTGGATTGAGCAGGATGAGGCTGGATTGAGCAGGATGAGGCTGGAATGGGCAGGGTAAGGCTGGAATGAGCAGGATGAGGCTGGATTGAGCAGGATGAAGCTGGAATGGACAGGATGAGGCTGGATTGAGCAGGATGAAGCTGGAATGGACAGGATGAGGCTGGATTGAGCAGGATAAGGCTGGAATGAGCAGGGTGACCCCTGCCCTGGGAAGAGGGAGCAGCATCCCCAGAGCTGCCCAGGGCCAGGCTGCCCTCGGTGCCCTGCTGGCAGCTCCCATCACAGCTCATCACCCACACAGCTCCTGCTGCAGCCCTGGCAGCAGCCCAAGGGATGGGGGTCCTGCCCTGCCCACTCTGCTCTTTGCCTTATTGACAAAAACGGGAGAGGATCGGGAACTTCTGGCTTTGGAATTGAGGAATAAATCCCCATCAATGGACGGAGCCAGCCAGTGCTCCATCCTGGGTGTTTTCTGTTCTATTTGCAGGACAGGACAAGGGAGAATCGGCTGGACTCTGAAAGGCCCTGCTGGGCTCAGGGTCACGACCTGGTGGCCACACAGAGCTCAGGACAGCGTGTTTGCCAAAAGACCCTTTGCACATCCAAGGGTTTCTCAGCTCTTCCCTGCAGGATCAGGCCAGTCCCATGCTGCCCAGCAAAGATCAGCAGGTGATTTGCTGAAATTTAAGGTAGGAGAGGCTCACAGCCCCCCTGCTAAACGAGTTTCTCTCACTAATAAAAGGTTATTGTGAGAAGTCGAATGGAAATGTATTTGTGTTTAACAATTAAATGTAATTGGCAAGTGCTAATGGCTCTGTGATCGAAAAACTGGGGGAAAAAGCAAAGAGGAAGAAACCAGTTTGAAGGGACTTTATCTAATTTCATTTTAATTAGATCCTTTTTCTAACTGAGTTTCTAATTTTTCAATTAGCAATTAGCAGCTGCAACTCATTCTGAGCATCACGAGGTGCCAGAGACACTAATTACACCACAGGAGTAGGAGGCTGAAAATGAGAAATAAAATTATCCATGAATGTTATTAGAAGAAAGGAATGATTACATTCTGTAATAATATACTGATGTGAGCCTAATTAGATTGAAGGATTGGGGGGAAAATAGGAGATTTAAAAATGGAGTCTATTTAGGAGCTTCTAGGTCACCTTTTTGGCATTAATAATGATTAGGTGTGCATGGCTGGAGCAGAGGCAGCGTGGCAGCGTGGCTGTGTCCCTGTCCCCTGCTGGGGATCTCCAGGAGCACAGCATCACCTCCCTGCACCTTTGTGTTGCCACCCAGAAACGGGCAGGATCAAAACTCACCTGGTTTTGAGATCCACAGCTGCAAGGACATACGGAAGTCCCTTATTTCCATGATTTGGGGGTTACAGCAGTCCCCAGCATCCAAAGCTCACCCAGGCCCTGAACTTCCCTCAGCACAAAGGAGAGTCTGGGGGAGAAAATGATTTATTCCCAGCAAGAGGGGAACCAGTGCAAACCAGGAAAGAGGCACTTGGTAGCTAAGAGGGAGCATTGCTCTGAGTCCATTTAAAACACACCCATTTTTCTTTATGAATCAATAATCTCTTACAGTTGATTTAATAAAGGGAGTGACCTCTCTCCAGCTCCAGTGTGCTCAACCTGCAGTCTGGAATCACTTCCAGGGACCCCAGGAATAAATGATTACATCCAAATGTGGTTCTTCATAAAATTTATGAGCCCCCCATTCATCCCAGTCCCCTATTTGTCTTTATATATCTCACAGCATTTGCCACTAATTATATTCCTCTTTATAATCTGGGTTCCCCAGTTAAGGGCTGTAATTGATAGCTTCTGAAAATCATTAATTCCAAAATGGGCCAGAAGGGTTTGTCCCACTGTCCCCCCCTCTTCCCCATTATTCCTTTCCTTCTCAGCATCCTCAGCCCTAAAACTCTTCTGAGCTTATGGAAAATCCAGTAAAGGGTCTGTGATAAGAGAGGAAGAGCAGTGATTTTCACCCAAAATCTTCCCCAGCTGTTGATAAGAAAGGAAGAGGAGAGTGCCCAGGGAGCAGGAGAGCAGTCCCTGCCTTCCCCTGCAGCACTGGTGGTGACTCCTGCGAGGGGGACAGATCAGTGCACAATGACAGCAGAAACAGGGAGAAAAAGGGGCAAAAAAATCCCTTCATTCAAAATTCAGCTGTTGTAGCACACAGTCCTGGTGAGCTGGAAATTCCCTTTGCAAGAGGCTCTGCTTTGCTGTGCTGCCACACCAGAGTGGGCTGGTTTAGGGGCAGTGGGGGCAGCCCTGAATAAATGAACCAGACTATTCTGGCTGGGGAAAGGAGGCAGAGAGGCAACAAAGGGAAATAAGGAATAAGGACTAGTGAGAGGCTCAATTCTGCCCAAAAATCTGTGTGCCAGGGACCCTCCCCATGTGCCCAGAGACCCTCTCCATGTGCCCAGAGACCCTCTCCATGTGCCCAGAGACCCTCCTCATGTGCCCAGAGACCCTCTCCATGTGCCAGGGACCCTCCCCGTGTGCCCAGAGACCCTCCCTGTGTGCCCAGGGACCCTCTCAGTGTGACAGGGACCCTCTCCATGTGCCAGAGCCCCTCCCTGTGTGCCCAGAGACCCTCTCTGTGTGCCCAGGGACCTTCTGTGTGTGCCATGGGACCCTCCCCATGTGCCAAGGGACCCTCCCCATGTGCCATGGGACCCTCTCTTTGTGCCCAGGGACCCTCCCCATGTGCCAGGGACCCTCCCCATGTGCCAGGGACCCTCTCTGCATGCCCAGAACCCTCCCCATGTGCCAGGGACCCTCCCCATGTGCCAAGGGGCTCTGCAGCCACAGCCAGAGTTTTGCCCCCTTCTCTTCCACAGCTGCTTGGGCAGTGTCATGGATAAAGTAAAACCAGCCTATAAATTAATCTTGCATTTAGAAGCTGGTTAATAGTTCTGGCCCATCATCTCCTGCCAGAAATCTGCTGCATCTGCAGAGCTTGAGGGAGTAAAAAGGAAATAAAAAAGAGGGATGAAGTACTCGGGAGCACTCTGCTCCTGTTTGGAGCTGCACAGGCAATATTTCCAAGAGCACCACAATAAATTTCAAAGCCTAACTTCCAAAAAAAAAGCCCGTCAATCACCTCAGGCACTTCCACTCCTCAGTCGTTTAAAGACTTCTTTTAAAAATGCAAGAAGTCCACACGTTAGCGCTACAAAACAAAAGCAGTTCCTTTCTCTGCCCAGATTTTATTTCTCTGCCAGGACAAGGCCAGCATCCTCCCTCCCTGTGGCCATCAGAGCCCCCTGCCCTGTCACCTTTGCATTTCACTGCTTGAAAGCCTGGTGGGCTTTGGCACTCGTGCCAGCAAATCTCAGAGTTTGTGTTTATTCCTGGGAGCATCGCAGGGCCCAGAGCCTGCAGAGCCAGGCCACAAGACTATTTTAAGGAAAATCATCACTTCAGATCCAATTCAAAAGGCCTCCAAAGCTCCAGGAGGCTTCACTTGTCACACAGATAAAACATGTAAATAAACAGATGCTTGCCTGGTGGGCTGTTTGCGAAACAAACAAACGCTTTTTTCGAGAAGTGCTCCTTGGAAGGGGAATTTGCTGTGAATTGAGGCCGAGTGCAGCACTGAGGGACTTTGGTCCCTCACTCCCTGCACATTTTCCACCCTTCCACCCCTGGGTCTCGGCCTGTTTTTCTCTCCCCCAGACTTTCAAAGAACCACACATTCCATGACAAATATTTCCCCCATCTCATCTGACACCAAACAAGCAGGAAAAGCCCAGCCCATGCCCAGAAATCCCCGTGCAAATCTCCAATTTCTCAGCCTTTGACAGCAATCAGGCCCAGACTGATGGTTCTGTCTGTGCCTAAATCATTTAGCAAGCAAGGTGTTCTGTCTTCTTCTCTTTAGGAAAAAAAAAAACCCCAACTATTTCAATAATCTCATTATCCCAACGTGAATAACAGGAAAAATACACCAAGAGTGATGTTCCTGCAGCTCTGGGCCTGCCTGGGATGGCTTTTGTTCCACTCAGCCTTCCCTGGGCTCCCTCCACTCACCGAGCACTTTTATGTACTATTTTTAACTAACTTCAATAGGAAAAGAATGTGTCATGGAGTGTTAAACTTTATGGAAATTCTCCTGGAGAATAACATCATTTCACGGTGCATTACTCCACAATGACCTGGTACTTGAACAATTAATTTTTAAGGTACAGCCTTTCTCTTCCTATGCCCTGTTTGGTTTTTTCCTAAACCATCAACAAGGCCAGGATTCCTTTTCTCCCTCTTTATGATCTGAGGAGACAGTTAAAACCTCGCAGCATGTGCTGCACTTCCACAATTCATCATGCAGAATATTCTGTTTGAAAACAGAGTGAGGAAGGGGAACCAAACTGCTCCAGGATTTACCTTAATTATTTCTACCTCATGAATCTGCTGCCATTTCTCAGCCTACCTTATTTTCTGCTGAAAACCTTCCAGACTTTCCCAGGATGCACTGAAGCCAATCTGTTTATCAGAAAGTGGCAATCTGCTGTGAGCACTCACTATTAGGTCTGGCAAATGGCACCCAGAATATTTCCACTGCTCCATGGGCATCTCCTGGGGTTTATATTCCATCTTTCAGTGTTGCCCTCACACAGATTTCTCAGGTTTAAAATCTCTTCCCCCCCTCCTCCAACCTTAGCAGCAAACTGCCATCAAAGCATTGGATTTCCATGGGGCAGGAAATGTGTAACCCAACTTTCCACCTATGAAAATTGCCCAGAATTTTATTTGACTTTATAATTTTTCCACATCTGCAATTTCTACGGAACTGTGCAAAACAAGGATCAGCAAGTCATTAGAGCACGTCCCTTCCAACCCATTTGATTTCATGGGGAAATTAATCAGGCTGAGAAATAACTCCCTTAATGTTGGGCATTATTCTCTTCTGCTACACAAACCTCGTGGCTTAACTCTGCCATCTGCATATTAAATTTGGATGTTTTGGTCTCCATTCCCTTCAGGGTCCCCTTGCCACCCTTCCTCTGCAATGGATGAGTTCTGTGATGCCTTTCAGAAGTTTTGGTCATCACACATCCCAGCCTGGAGGCTCCCAGGGCCAGACCCTGCTTGGATAAATCTGATTTTTCTGCCATTCCCCCCAGAGCGACTCCAAAAAGCAGCTCCAGATTTACCCTGTGCCAGCTGGAGCAGGGGCAGGACTTCCCCAGGTCCAGGGCTTGTGCAGAGCCAGGGATGTCCCTGGCCCTCAGGGCTCTGCTCCCATGGGGAAGGGAACTTTTCCAGGGAGATCCCCTGGCCTGAAGGGCTCTATCTCACTGAGGAAGGAAGTTTTTTGCAGAGCTGGGTGATTTCCAGGCATGGAAAAGGAGCCAGCAGGGGCTGGGAGCATCCCAGAGCATCACTGTCACCGCAGACACTCTGCTGTTGGTGTCAGTGGCAGTCCCACGGAGGGAATTAGAGGATCTGACACTGCTGTTGAGCTCCCTCCTTCCCCAGCAGGACTGCAGGGGGGTGTGGGAGGTGGCAGCTGCTTGCAGCAGCCCTGAGCTCTGGAATTTCAGGAGATGGAGTGAAGCTTTGGCTCTGAACTCACACACACACACACACACACAAGCACACACAGACGAGGCTGGAGCTGGAGCTGCCCTGGGTGCTCCAAACCATTCCTGTCCTGCCAAAGTTGTGTCCAGAGCTGAAGCAGAGAAAGGAGAGGTGGGAAATCTTCCTGTCATGGGAAAAGGGAGACAGGAGTCAGGAGGAAAAAATCTCTTAAAACAACTTGGCCTGTGAAATGAAGATGTTGTCTGTCACCCAGGGAACGTGTTAGGCTGGGTAATTATTCCCAGGCTATTCTCTGGCTCCACCAGCCAAAACATTCACATCAAACTGGAGCACACAGAGCCTGTCAGTCACAAGCGATTTTTCAGTCTCAGTGACTTTTGATGAAAAATGCAATTTACAAAAAGGAATCAACATTTCCCTTGCAAGACATCAATAAATGACACTCTCGGAGATGCTCCAGTACCTTAGAAGCACTGCAGCTCAGATCCCTTAAGCATTTTCCTTATCTGCTGGGATTTTGGCTAGAACACAATTTCCTGCTCTCCCCAGAGCAGAGTCACGGGATGGAGCCGTGTACAAGGGAATTGTTCCTGTCCAAGAGACCTCTTGGCACGAGTACTTTTAGCTCAAATTGAATTGACTCTGCCTCAGCTCTGGGGATGCTAAACCTGCCTCCCCTCCTAACTGTGAGCTGGATGCTTGGAACGAAAAGCCAGCCAAACAAATCCCTGGCCACGGGCTGGGCTCTCTGTGCTGTGTTCAGCTGGACATCAGCATCACTGTAATCCTTCCAACGCCATTCCCACGGCCCCAGCAAGCCCCCAGTGTGTCTCCCTGGGCTGAAGGTGATGGCAGCAGCATCACTGAATGCTCCAGGACACCACAGCCCCAGCCAGCCCTGCCTGGGAGCTCAGGGCTGCGGGGCAGTGCAGCCCTAGCACTGACCCAGTGGAACAGCAGCCCAGGCACTAAACTTTGGTTTGGTAAAAACCAAAAACACTGCTTTGGCAGCTCCTGAAGACCCCAGGCAGATCACTGGGCTCGGGGCAGTGGCTGGAAGTGAAGCCAGGGCTGGAACTCCCACCCAGAGCCCGGGTGTGAGCAGAGTGCCCGGCACTAAATCTCTTCCCTTTGTGCCTCCGATTGTGCCGGGAATCGTTTACCCATCGACTTTAACTGCTAATACAGCTGCACGGAATGCAAAGGATAAATCAAAATTACTGGATCATTCAAACTCTGTCTGAGCCGTTGTTTATGTGGCATTTTTCTTCTCCTGCTTCTGCACGGCAGCAGAGACACCATCAAATTATGATATAGTGCAGACACCCACCAACATCTTGGCAGAGTGCTGCCAATAAAACCCAGCACGGTTAATTATTTTCTTAGTTATACAAAGCATAAACACTAATGAAGAGAAAAGACTCTAAGAAGGGGCAGGTACAACCAATCATCAGATGAGTGATGAAGAAATGAAATCACTGCTAATTAAAATAAGACAAAACCCTCAGAAATGCCTTTGTCTGCATCCCGATGGGCACAGCCTCCCCTCAAGCAAGACAGGAGGGGCTGAGCCATTGATCAGGATGGGATGTGGGAAGGGACAGGTCTGGGGGTGCTGTTTGTGCAAGGCAGAATTCTATTAAGACCTAAAAAAAAAAAAAAAAAATTAAAAAAGAAACAAAATTATGGAAGAGAAAGACTTCCATGCAAAAACCAAACATTTTCCCACTGGGAAACAATCCTAACGCAGCCTTCACCAGGCAGGACCCAAACCTGGACTGAAACTCCAGGCTGTGCTGAGGGGACAGAGGCATCTCCTGAGAGGAATAAGGAATATTTAGAAATAACTCATCCTGCCCAGCCAGGAGCTGGAATCTGGCAAAAGGAGAGGGAAGGGAAGGGAAGCTCCGATGGAAGGCACAAATCCAAGCTCTCTCTGTAAATCAAGGCCTGCTGTTCATTAATCCCAACTTAGCACATTAGAATAAAGCAGCAGTTGATTAATACCCCCGAAGTAACACTCGGGGCTGAGTGAGAACTCGATGTTAATTGATATTGCAGTGCATTAATGAGCACCCAGCCTCCCTGCTCCAGGGCTGCTCCTGGGATTCTGCTCTCCCAAAGAACCAGCACAGGGATGGAGCTGAGCCCCTGCAGCCAGGGCAGCAGGGAGGGCACCCAGGGATGGGGCTGGCAGGAAAACATCAGGAAAAGCAGCTGGGTGCTTACAGGGAACAGTTCCTTCTGGAGTTATTGCAGAACTGGATAGTCATGGACTGTTCCAGACCTGGGCAAAACTGAGAGCCACAGCTCCAAAGAACTGGAGCAGGGAATTCCTTGGAGGTGGAGCTGGAGAGTCCAGACCTGGGAGCTTTTAGGCTGGTTTGGGTAGATTTCCAGGGGGGGACCCCAAAGCTGCCAAAGCCTGCAAAGGGAGGTTGCCTGCAGCTCTGGAGGAGGGATTGTGTCAGTTGTTACCCAGGCTGGTGGAGAAGGCACTGGAATTTACACATCTCAGCTGAGGATAATAAGCATAAATGTGTTTAAATGTGAAAACAGAGGCTTTCAGGAACTTGCTTAAAGACCTTTAACTAATATTGATAATTTTTTACTGATGTTCACTGAAAACAGAGATTTGTCAATAATGGAGTTCAACCTCTCTAGGACACACCATTAAATTTTATAGAGTTATCCCTCTCTTGAACACACAGAGCATCATTTGCAGCCAGCACCTGGTGCTGAATCACCAGAATGTTGTACAATTTATATCTGGGGAGACACAGATGTAAAGGAGATTGGGACAACTGAGCAGCACTCGTGGGTATTAAAATCTACCAGGACTGGGTGCACAAGAGAACTGGAAGGGTGGATGACAGAGAGAGACCTGAGCCAAACCCCAAAAAGACAATTGTGAGCAATGTGTCATCATTAGTGTGCAGTCTCTGCCTGGGACTCCTGCTATGGATTTCCAGTGCCAAGATCTCTGTGCTGGCATGTCGAACAAATTGGAGTGACAAAACTCAATATGGAAATTAAGATCATTAACGTTTTAAGCAAACTGTCGATATTCTAAAAAATTAGCACGTTCCTGCCAAAGAATCATCCTGACAAGGACTTGGGGCTTCTCTCAATTAGTATTCACCCACACCCAGCTGTACCCAGGCCATGACCTGGCTCAGGGTGGCAAAACCCAGCTCGATTTCTTTGTGGGATGTTCCCTTTGCATTTTAATTGGTTTGTTTCCTTGGGAAACTCTGGTTACACTGGGTTTGCCACTGCCACAAATACATCAGTGAAATCCTGAATTTCTGTTCTCCAAATCCAGACTTTTAATTCCAGAATTTCAGAGTGGTTTGAGTTGGAAGGGATCTCCAAGGTCCTCCTGCTCCACAGGCAGGGATTGCACCCAGTGAAGGGTTTTTGTTTCCCAAGTGTTTTATGCTCCATGGATTCACTTCTTTGCAATCCTCACATAGATTGTGATCTGCTTTTTTTTTCTGGAAAGAGCCTTTCCACAACTTTGTTGGGTCTCAAAGTCCAGTATAATCAGCATCTTCAAGTTAATTCTTCTATTTCTGACTGTTATAATTTGAAAATCTCTGACTCAGCCGCAGCCATCAAAACCAAAGCTCCAGTAAATGTGATTGTGTGCAGGAAGCTGACAGTGATCCTAACAAAAGATGATCATTAAACATCTCCAATAACAATCCAATAAAACATTTCCTTGTGAGACGTGTACCAGCAAATCTGGAGTCACTTTTACATTCTAGAGGCAAACAGAGCCACGTGTTCCTCCACCAGCTGAGATTCCCTTGTTTGTTTGTGGGGAGGTTTTACAAGTGGGGCAATAATTTATTCATCAGCTCAACACCGAGGGAGCATTTGCGTGCCCAGCTCTCGACCTGGAGCTGTTTGTCTGTGACTTTTCTGGCTGAGCTCTAAAAGCTGGGGAAATGGGCTTTTCCTGGAGCCTGACAGGCCCTGCAGCGAGGGTGGTACAGCTCTGAGCACAGCTTCTTTATCTCTGACATTTCCTCCAGTGACACAAGGTCAGGCAAGCAATGAACGGCGGAGCAAAGCCATGAAAAATAGATATTAATGAAGTGTGGCTATGAGTAATAACGCCATAAGCAACCTCTGATAACAAACACATTCCCCTAATAACATCTTCAATTACCTTCATTAATGTCTGTCCGTGGCAAAATGTGCAGTGCAGCCCTTCAGGAGCACAGCCCCAGCAGGTTTGGAACACACTTGAACTGCCTCCCCCAGCTTATTCGGGAAAGTGCTCCTTGATGGATGGCTCAGAGGATGATAATATGCATTTATCATCATTTTTCAGCACCATATGCCTCCGTCCTGTCGTCAGGAGCCTGGAATTGGACTGGGATTGCCTGCACTGCTGGGGAGATGGATGGGCTGTGAGAGGCAGCAGAGCTTGCCTGGCCAGGGGCACTCAGGGACACAGGAGAGCCCAAATCTGGGAGTCTCAGAGGAACCAGGAACCCACAGCACTGCAGCAGGACCTGAGCAAGGCCAGGAGCAGCAGCAGCCAAGCCCAAACCTCTATCAAAACCCCTCTGGGGAGCACTGACAGCCTCAAGTTGCACCAGGGGTGTTTTCTTTTGATTTTAGGAGCAGTTCCTTTGCCAGAAGCACTGCCCAGGGCAGTGCTGGAGTCCCCATCCCTGAGGGGATTAAAAAGCTGTGTGGATGTGGCACTTGGGGACACGGGTCAGAGGTGGCCTTGGCAGTGCTTGGCAAAGGTTGGACTGATCCCAAAGGTCTTTTCCCACTCTTTTACAATTCCTTCATTGGCAGCTTTGCCAGCAGTGCCTGCTCCAGCTCCAGTCCTCCCCTCCCTGCCGTGCCCTGGGTCCAGCTGAGCCCCAGCAGCCCCGGGCAGGTCCCACAGCCCAGCCCAGCCTCACTCTGCCTTCCCCAGGGAGCTTCTGAGAGGTGCCAGGCACAGCTCTGGGAAATGAGAGCCTTTCTTCAGAGTTTAACTCAGCGTGGCACTGACACCTCCCTCAAATTGGCTCTGGAGAGCTGGAGCCCTGTTCTGGAGAAGGGAATTTCCAAGGAGAGGAGAGGTTATCAGTCAGCAAACCCTGGTGAGGCTCTGACAAAGGAGGGGTAATTAGTGTCTTCTGTGAAAGCATCTTTTGGGATGTGGCCATTATCTCTGCTCCAGGATGAAATTGAGACTGGAATTGCTGATAACACTTGGAGCTATTTCGTGGTGAGGGAAAGACCCTGAGGCATCACCAATCCCCTCCCTCCTCCACAGCCCCGGGCCATTTATGGCTCACTCAAGACACAGAACTCATTATTGGTGTGTTTGCTAACATTTCTGTCAGTTCTGGATTTTTGTTGACTTGAACCTCAGGGTTAGGACATTCTGAGTGCAAGAAAAGCTTCCTAAGAAATCCCTTCCTGGCTATTTTCAAAGAATTTTTTCATTGCTGCACGTTAAAAAAAAAAAAATAATTGTAATGTTTAGAAATTGAAATAAAAATTGTGTAAAAATGAATTCAAGTATGAAGAGAAGGAAACTGCAGGCTCCTCTCTCCTCATGGACCTCACTGAAACCTGGGTAACGGGAAAAAAAAGCTGAAGGAGATTTTTCTGTCACCGCCGAAGCCTTGCCTCGATATTTTTATAGTAATTTAAATTTAATCAAGTCATCATCAGAGTAAATTTGCTCTCCTCTCCTTTGAATTGGAAAACATCGAGTCTGGAGCCCTGCAGCCCCGGTGTGATCACAGCGAGGTGTTAATGAGGTGATGTCTCCATCTCCTCCTCCCTGGTGCAAACAGGGCGAGGCTGTGCAGCTCAGGAATCTCATTTGTGTTCTGCCGGCTCCTCTGGTTTGCTGGTGGCTGCTGGTGATGGACAGGGCAGGGACAGGCAGGGACAGGACAGGGACAGAGCAGGGACAGGGCAGGCACAGGACAGGGACAGGATAGAGACAGGCAGGGACAGGACAGAGACAGAGCAGGGACAGTGCAGGGACAGACAGGGACAGGGCAGGGACAGGACAGGGACAGAGCAGGGACAGGACAGAGACAGAGCAGGGACAGACAGGGACAGTGCAGGGACAGACAGGGACAGACAGGGACAGAGCAAGGACAGACAGGGACAGACAGGGACAGACAGGGACAGTGCAGGGACAGACAGGGACAGTGCAGGGACAGACAGGGACAGAGCAGGGACAGTGCAGGGACAGAGAGGGACAGACAGGGACAGGGCAGGGACAGGGCAGGGACAGTGCAGGGACAGACAGGGACAGTGCAGGGACAGCTGGGCTGCAGCTCAGGGCAAGGTTCTTCCCCCAGAGGCTGCTGGGCACTGCCCAGGCTCCCCAGGGAATGGGCACAGCCCCAAGGCTGCCAGAGCTCCAGGAGGGTTTGGACAGCACTCCAGGCATGCCCAGGGAGGATTTTGGGGGGACTGTGCAGGGCCAGGGGCTGGACTCTGATCCCTGGGGATCCTTCCCAGCTCAGACTTGCAGGATTCTGTGGAAACCCCAAGCAAGAGCCCCAGTGAAGGAAGGAGGGATCCTTGCACATCCAGGGCTTGGGAGAGGGTTTTGTTTTAGAAAGAAACCTTCTTGGCATAGGGATCACCTTCCCTTCCTTCCCATTCAGTCTCTCACCCAGGTCTGGGATGTGTGGGAACGTTTTCCTTTGAGGTTTCCCTTCAGCACTGCACACAAACCTCGAGGAGGATGTGCTGAGCTGACAGCCTTGCAACTGAAACCTTGTTAGCACAGCCAGGCTACAAATCTGCCCAAAGTGGGCTCCACAGTGAGGCCTCAGCCCTGCCAAGGGGATGGAAGAGATGAAAATCAGCACGAGAGGAAGAAGCAGGTTTGTGAGTGGGGAGAGAAAAGGAGAAATGAGCAATTCCAGGGGACTCTGAGGTGCATTTTTCACGGGTCTCCAAAGCTCCCCACGAGGCAGCAGTCGAGCCTGACCACATCAAACCTCCCCAAGGAATGTTTACTGTGAAGAAAAGCAGAGGGGGGAATGATTTAGGGGGGATGTGACACTGCAGCCCTCCTGTCCCAGCTCCCATCACACCCAGCAGGACCCTGGGAACAGCTCCAGGAGCCCCACAGAGCAGCACCCAGGTACCCCCAAGGCTGCGTGGCCATGCTCAGGGGGCTGGCATCTCAGGGACAGTCAGGAATGCTCAAAATGTTCCTCAGCAGGAGCAGGGTGGGCTCCAGGGTTGGCAGGGGCAGCTCCCAGAGCCCCTGGAGAAGGGGACTCAGTTCCTGGGGGGAATCTGCTGTGGCAGAGGTGGCTCTGCAAGGCCAGCACAGCCCTGTGCCCTGAGCTGGGGGACCCTGCAGCTCCCAGGGGGATTCACCACGGGCTGCACAGGTGACAGGTGTGCCCGACAGCTCCCCTGGCCAGGCTGCTCCCCACCTTTCCAAAGGCATTTCCACAGAATGAGGAACAAAAGGATTAGGGAAAGGTGTGAATAATGCACTTCTCCCCTGTCTATCCTCTCTTGCTGTAACAGATTGGTAAAATAACTTCATCCCCCAGTTTATTAACAGCTTGCCCTCTCTTGTATCTCACCTCCATAATGAGATGGAGCAGATATGATGGATTACATTTTGCCTCCTGCTTCCATCCCGAATGAATTATCATTTCTCTCTGCTCACAGCCTCTGCTTTGGCTGCCTCCAGCCCATTAAGCATTGGCAAGTCGGAGGGGGAGGGGGAGGCTGTGTGATGGAGAAGGTAAAGGTCCCTCTGAGGAAGCAGCTTTAATTTCCAGGCTGGAGGAGCTGAAGTGAGGAGATTCTCTGTCCTGTACTCCACCAACCAGAACTATTCCTGCTCAGGAGGATCAGGAGCAAAGAGCTCCTGGAAGGCTCCGTGCCCTGAGCCCAGCACCCCCAGCCTGCCTGACCAAACCCCCTCATTCTGCTCCTCTGGGAGAGGAGCATTCCCAGAGCCACAATTCCCTGCTCTGACAGGGAATCTCCCACCCCTCCCTCCCTACCAGGGGATGAGTTCTGCTCACACATCAGAGCAGATCCCCTGAGCAGTAACACACACCTGTGTGCACCTGGATAACTGAAATCAGGGGGCTTTGAGCATCCTGAGGGTTTCAAATGTTTGAGAGAAATCAAGGTGCTGCAGGATCCGTGGGGTCCCACAGTGCCACTGAGTAAATTCCTGGGTTCTCTACCACGAGAGAGCCCCTGGCCAACCCCAGATACAGCAGGGGAATGCCACTCCCAGTTCCTGCCCTGATCACTGCTTTAAAACCATTTAAACGTTGTTCAGGGTGCTCATGCAGAGCCAGGCTGGGACTCCAGACATTTTTTCTGTCCCTTTCTCTGTGGCAGCTGCTGGTTTGAAACCCCCCAGGACCTCAGCCAAGCCCTTGCCAAGAGGAGAAAACGCTGCACAGCCCAGCTCTGAGCTGTCTGTGGGGTTTCTCAGCTGGAATTTGTGTAATTGTACCTGGGGTAAAGACATGACAAGTCCCTTTCACTTTAAAGTCAGTTTAGCACTACAGAAATTCATGAAGCAAAAAATTAAGAAGCTTCACGCAGCTCCAACACTGACCTCTGCTTTTTGTTTCTCTTTGCCAAGAATTTGTTACAGCTTCTACTACCACGAGTTAATTCTTCCCTGCCAGCAGAAAAAAGCACCAGGAGCTCAGTGCATCTCCTGGCAGCAGAAACCCCTCAGCCACCAGCACTGTGCTCTCAGCAGCTCACTGAGATTTTCCGGTACAATATTTCCAGCCAGGGTTTGTTTTACAGCATGGTTTAATCTGACGAGAGCAAGAGATCCAGTAAAGTATTGCAAATTAATACCTGAGGGGTGATGGCACCTCGATGGCAACTGTACTGAAATGGGCCAAATTACCCCATACATAACCCAGTTTTAAATTCTGAGGAACTCGATGAGTTGCTCACTCCAAGGCAGTTGGAAGAGAGAGGGGAGTTTTGGCTGCTCCAGCAGCTTGTCAGACACCTTTAATTTCCATCTCCAGGATTTCCTGCTGTGCTGAGAATATGAAAAATATCGATTCTGCTCGTACCTGCAGCACAGGACAAGATCTAAAGCTGATTTTCAGCTGCCCTGTGTGCTGTGTCACATACCCAGTGATCCCAGTATCACACACCCAGTAATTCCAGTGTCACACACCCAGTGATCCCAGTGTCACACACACACAGTGATTCCCAGTGTCACACACACAGTGATCCCAGTGTCACACCCAGTAATTCCCAGTATCACACCCCCAGTGATCCCAGTGTCACATACACACAGTAGTCCCAGTGTCACACACTCAGTGGTTCCAGTGTCACACACCCAGTGATCCCAGTGTCACACCCCCAGTGATCCCAGTGTCACACACATAGTAATCCTAGTGTCACACCCCCAGTGATCCCAGTGTCACACCCCCAGTGATCCCAGTGCCACAAGCCCAGCTCTGCAGGCTCTGACTTACAAGGATTAAAGCTCAAACACTCAGATCCTGAGTTCTGATCTGGCAATAATACCCTGAGAGAGAAAATAAAGGGGAGGGGGGGATTGAAAAATAAATAGATTTTTGTTGTAAGTTCATGAAAAACACAGGTGGGCTGGGAAAAACAGGGCTGCTCCAAACTCGTCCCCTGAGCAGAGCATGGGATGGAAACCTGGGGTGAGACAAGAGCAGAGGAGCTCTGGAAAGACAAGGAGCCTGCTCTGCCAGATGGATGGAAATGTGCCTTTCAGTGCAGGAGAACAGTTGATTCTAAGGCATGAAATCAAATTAGTGCATCTGCAGCTGCCTATGTGTCATCCAGCTTCATATTTTACACACTAAAGACATTTTTTAACCTCGTGTTAGCTACACTTCTCTTTTTTTTTTTAGCATTACACTCCAGGATTTGCAAAGTGGTATTGGCAGGTATTAAAATGAAAGCTGGAGCAACGTTGCAATCTGTCTCCTTTCCCATTGTAAAGTGACAGAAATCTTTTTGGGATTCATTCACCAGCAGGTAGGAGAAGACTTGGGAAAAAAAAATTAAATCCCAGCCTCAGCTTCATCAAGAAATGCAAAACTCCCCCCCCCAAAGCTGTAAGGCAAGAGTGGATTGTGGAATTTCGTGAGATGGTTTGGGCTTAAAGACCCTCTTGTACCAAGCCCTGCCCTTTTTCTTGATAAAGCTGAGGGTTTTTGGCTTTCCAAGAGCCTCTTCCACTGCTCCAGGGGTTGGGGCCTGGGCTGAGGGACCCCCTGGCTGCAGGGGCTGGGGGCTCCTCACCCTGCCTGAGTGGAGGAACAGCCTCATTTCCCTTCAGTGGGGCTGAGCACCAGTGCAGGATCACGTGGCTGCACACACAGAAAATGCATTTTCCTCGTTAAAACCCAATTAAAATTATTAGCTGTCCATAGATAATGTAGCCCTGTTACACCGCAGCCATATGGATGTTAAATGATAAATTATTTAAAAATGAATATTTTAAAATAAGAGTCTTGCTTGCAGGACTGAAAACTTTCCTGCTATTAACTTGCAAGTTAAATTTCCAAAATTTAACAATGCAGGCAGCAGAGATGATTCCGAATTTGTTGTCTGATTTACATCATAAACAATAAAGAATTCCATTTCCACTCTCCATGAGCAGTGATTACACTACAGAATAGCTGCCTACAGCCCTCAGAATTGATCCAAATAAAAAGCTGCACTTGTAGAGCTTTTATAAGGAATTCCTGAGGGTTTGGTCAAATTCAGTACAGGCTAAAATTAAAGGGAGATTGATTTATGTAGAAGGAACTGTAGTTGCAAGGCTGCTGCATCGTGGGAATGGCTCTTGCTGAACACAAATCAGATTAATTGGAACTGAAGGAGGAAGACAAGAGGTACAACTTGTTTCCTGTTTCCTTTCCAGTGTGAGCCAAACCAGAAACAAATGAAACCTGCAGGGAGGGTTTGTTCCCTGTGAGAGAGAGTCAGCAAACCCAGAGCAGAGCTCCCACTCCAGGGATCTGATCCCCTGCCCTGCTGCTCCCCTGGCATCTCCCAAAGTCAACATTTCTGTTACCAGATGCAGAATTCTGCAGGAGTAAGGGAGCTGAGAGCTGCTCCTGCCCTGCAATGATTTCTCCAAGCTTTCCTTAAAAACCTGAGCTCATCCCTGCCTGCTGAGTCAGGGAAAAGCAGCAGGGAGATTTTGCTTCCTGCCAAGGAGGAGTAACCTGGAACTTTGGCATTTTTCTGTCACTTCCTCAGGTGGGGAGTGGGATCAGCTTTTCCAACAGCAGCAGAGCTGAGGTGGTGAGTGAGAAGGGGCAAAGGGGGGGGCTGTGCAAGGACCAGGGTGACCCCACAGCACCCTCAGAGCCTCACTCAGGACAGGGCATGAGAGCTCTGCCCTCTCCCAAACTGTAAAGGCCTTGAAGAGCAAAAATAAAACCCAGGGAGAAGTCATGAGCTGCAGGAAGCTGGGTGTGAATTCTCCAGCCCAGCCCAGCCTGGTAAATCAGGACTCAGTTTGGTTTGGTTTTATCCCAGGGGAAATCCCAGGTGGGCACTGAGAGCTTCCATGAAAACTCTGCAAAGATTCCTAGCTGGAATCATTTCCCCATTGTGTTCCCTTTGAGAACTGCTGGGAATTGACTGGGGGGAGTTGCTGGAGCACCAGTAAAAAATAATCCAGTCGGAAATGTCTGCATGAGGACGTGATCCAAAAGCAGCTCTGTTTGTGCAGATCCTCCTCTGACTCAGCAATGCCACGGAGGAGCAAAACCTGTGGGAAACTCTCCCTCCAGCCCTGGGCCTCCCTCAGCACTGGGGTCTCTCCCCCAGCCCCTCATCCCTGATCCCTGCTGCTATCCCTGTGCTGCTGCCATCACAATCCCTGTTCTCACACCCTCTTCTGTCTCTGGTGCCTGCTGGGGTTCACCCTGAAAGTGCCAAACAATGCAGGGAAAAGGAAGGGAAATCAAAGCCTTCTGGAAACCTTAATCTTGGCAAAGGCTGTGTATAATTTTGCTTAGGCTGCAAGTTGGCTTGAGGAAACAGTATCAAAGCACCATCTTTTCCAATTGCCTGAGATTTACTTTTAAAGTTTATTTTTACTGCTTCTTGTAGAGCCCAGACTGACAGCTCAGAAAACTTTATCTTTTCCATTGAGGCAAGAAGCAACAGCTGAGGCATCTGATCGATCTGTCCCCAGTAATGAACCCAAACTGGAATTGGGAGCATCCCCAGGACTGGGATCCCCAGGTCAGTCCCAGCCTGGCTCTGCTCCAGCCTCACTTCTTGTGTTTGTGAAAGACTCAGCCACAGCTACGAATTGATGACCCACTAATGAGCAATTGATGGAAATTTCACAAGCAATCTGCTCTCGGACCACGAGGCTGCACACAAATGGAAGCAGAATTTAATAAACTCTTCATTCCCTCGGAAAATCCAAAGCCCCAGCTCAGGCTGTAAAAACTCCTCTGATGCAAATCTACAATGCCTGGGTGTCTGGGGCATTCCAATGCCAATATGGAATTCCTAGTGGAGCTGATTTTCCAGGGCTCTGACCTCATTCTCTGGTAGCAAATTGTTGTATTCCTGCAGATGAGGGTGGCAAGGCTGGGAAGCTCCTCACTCACTGCTCTGCGATCCTGAAGCTGCTCTTGGACCTTCCCCATTTCCCAGGAGAAGAGTTTGAGCTTCCCCATGTCCATAATTCACAAGCTGGAGCAGAAACCCACCATTCCTACAGCAATGTTCTAAAATAAAAGCACTTCCACCTGTAAGTGATTTGTGCAGGTACACGAGATGTTCTCCTAATGCATCACTTCCTGAGAGCTGGATGCAAATTGCAGGAGCCACATTTCCCGAAATCAGCATTAAAAAGTTGAAAATGCATTAGGTGGGAAAGCAAGCTTGGCTGTCAGGATAATATTTCTATTACAGCAGCAATCCAATTGGAAAAAAACTGCTCATCCTCGCCCAGGATGGAAACCAGCAGAGAAATTTGCTGCTGTGATTTTGGGAACTTGTGACACTTGCAATATTTACGTGTCACAGCCAGTTTATTGTAACACAGCAATTAAAAGTTCCTGTCTGGCTGTGTGAGTGGAGTCAGGTTGGTCCCTGTGATGTGAAGGGCTCAGAGCAGAGCACAGAGCTGCAGCCTCAGCCCCCAAATCTGTGCCTCCCCTCTCTGCTCCACTTTGGTCTTTGCCAGATTTCCCCACTCCCCATTTCCCTGCCCCTTTCCCATGTCTGGAACCCCTCTTTGTGCTGAGCTGAGGGTGCTGGGGTTTGTTGAGCTCACAATAAACCCCCCACACACACCCATTGGGCTCTCAGGTGCTGCAGAGTGGGGTAAAACCAGCCCGGGCAGGAGCTGGACCTTCAGAACGGCTCCTGAGGCTCAGGAACTGCCGGTGATGGTGAAGGGCTCCCCCAAAAAAAAAAAAAAAAAAATAAAAAAAAAAAAAAAAAAGGTCTGGAGCGCCCCACCTGCTCTAAAGCAATCCTGCCTCCTGGGTTTGTACCCCACGGCGAAGTTCTGTCTGATTCTCATCCGAGCTGCGGCGATGAAGCCGGCCAGGGCAGACACACTGCCGCGAGGGGGAAGCGCCTCGGGCTGCTTTCGTCGGTTTATCCGCATTCTTTCTTCTGCCCGTGCCTCTGCAGGGACAAGAGGCTGAGACTCACGGCTGGTCCGGGCGGGATGGAGCCCCGGGGGCGGTGCGCTTCGCAGAGCCCCCTCTAGCGCGGTGCCCCCGGCCGGAGCGCTCCTGCATCCCCATCGCCATCCCTCCCATTATCCCATCCCCATCCCCCTCCCCATCCCATCCCATCCCATCCCATCCATCCCATCCCATCCCATCCCATCCCATCCCATCCATCCCATCCCATCCATCCCATCCCATCCCATCCCATCCCCACCATCCGCATCCATCCCTCCCTCCCATCCCATCCCCCATCCCCATCCCCATCCCATCCCATCTCATCCCATCCCATCCCCAAGCATCCCCTCCCATCCCAGTATCCCATCCCCATCCCATTATCTCATCCCCTCCCCATCCCATCCCATCCAATCCATCCCATCCCCATCCCATCCATCCCATCCCATCCCATCCCATCCCATCCATCCATCCCATCCCCATCCCATCCCATCCCCTCCCATCCCATCCCCATCCCATCCCATCCCATCCATCCCATCCCATCCCATCCCATCCCATCCCATCCCATCCCATCCCGATCCCATCCCAATCCACATCCCCTATCCCCATCCCATCCCCATCCCCATCCCCATCCAGTTCCCTGTATCCATCCCCGTCCCTTATCCCATCCCATCCCCATCCCATCCCCATCCCATTATCCATTAAATCCCATCCCCACCCATTATCCACCCATCCCATCCCCATCCCATTATCCCATTATCCCATACCCGTCCCTTTATCCGCATCCCGATGTTCTCTCCAGCACAATCCCGTGGTTATTTATGGCCTCCTGTCAGGAAGGGGGAAATTTAAGAGTCGAGTCTAGGGCGCCAGAGCTCTGCTTGCCTTAGAAATTCCGATAAAGATTTTCTGTACTTACAGGGCTCCAGCTCATTTGGGAGGAGGCAGAGAGAACTGCAAAAGATTCCATATATAATTCGGTAAACAAGTTTTATATCCCTTAATTTTCCTGTGCGTCTGTCAGTCTAGACGCTGAGGCTTGCAGTGCAAAAGGCAGGTTAATCAAATTGGTTTTAAAATGCAAATAAAATGCTGCAATTATAATATTGGTGCATAGATTGATCTGGAAGTTATCGAGTGAAAGGGATGAATCGAGGAACCTGGAAGTGTTTCTGTTATCAGATTACAATTTTCATATTGGTTATAAAGCTGTGAGGGGGGTTCAGAGTCAGTGGTACTCAGCTCTAAAACCACTGCACTCTGCAAGAGGTTTTCGCCAGGGTTTAGGTTTGCTGAGAGACAATCACGTGCACTCACATTTATCAAGTGTCTGTGGGTACAACCAATGTAGAATAAACCAATAAATAATAAATGTTTTAAATAAAAAATAAATGCATAATGAGGGGAACTCCTTTCACGAGCAGAGCACCAATGGCTCCAATAGGTCTGTGCACAAAACCTGATGTACCTTCCTCTCGGTGAGGCTGAGCGGGACCCTTTGCTGCTTGACCACCCTGAGCAGCCCCACTGCTGAACCCTGGACCTCTGACACCCCTGAACCCCTGATCCCTGAACCCCTGAATCCTGAACCTCCTGAACACCCTGGGCCCCTAATCCTGAATCCCTGAAACCCTGCTCACAGATGGGGCTGCTCCCGTGTCCCTCCCTACAGCAAGCTGATCCCACATCCTAACGCGCCATTCCCAAAGGAAGAACCAGCAGGGAATGGCCCAGTGTCCCCCAGCCCTTGACTTTGGGACAAAAATCCCCCCCAGTCTCTGCTGCTCTCTGCAGGGCTGGAGCAGCTCCACGGCAGGTCTGGAGTCAGCTGCAAGCGGTGCAGGTGCCTTAAGAGGGCTTGTCTAACCAAAAACTCGGCTGTGCCTTTCGAGGAGAGCTGATGAAAAATGTTCCCTCTGGCAGAAACCTCTCAGGGCTCGCTCAGAGACTCTTTCAGCACGGGAGAGGCGGGCCCAGGAGCGCTCTCTGTTCACTGTCCCCACCGGGAGCACACGACCCTGAGCTCCCACAGCTCATCCCTGTGATTTATGGGGCTCACGGGGGGCTGCCATCTCCGAGCTGCTGGCCAGGGGGTTGCCTGGTTCTCACTGCTGCTGGCACTGTGCTGCTGGAAGGGAACATTTCCTGCTCCTCTGAGTCCCCAGCACAGCCTTTTGCTTTTTTTCTCGTTACCCCATTCTGCCCGGAATACCATGAAATACAACCAAGAATTCTTCCAGGCACCTGAGACCCACCCGAGGTCGTTGGGACAAACTTGGTCCCAATTGTGCAGTCCCCAGCTGTCACCATCCTCTCTACTTTTCTCACCTGGTTTTATTCACTTGCTCCTTGTTTTCCACACTCTAAACCCCAGCCTGGAGCATGCAGGAGCTGAGTGCTTTGCTTACACAACCTCCGGCCCGGACCTGGGCCCTGGGATGTCACTAAAATCACAGCCCCCAGGGATAATCATGGAATCCATTAAGGTTGGAAAAGAAACTCCAAGATCATCGAGTCCAACCTTTGACCCTGCTAACCCCCAGACCATGGAGCCTCACACCTCCCCCTCGTGTTTTTGGACATTTCCAGGGATGCTGAAAATGCCCTGTGGAGCCTCTTCCAGCCCTGAAATATTCCTCAGGGGGTGGAGTTGAGCACCTCGAGCAGCAAGGGGACCACTCGGATTTTGTGTTGACACTTTGCCAGAGGAGCTGAGCTGAAATTTCCCAGACACTTCCCACTCCCATCTCCCAGGTAAGTCTCTGTCCATAGATCAGAAGTCAAAAAATAGACAACAAAGGATGAGGAGCAGCGAAGAGGAGACACACTGCCAAATGTTAAATAAAATCTTTTCTTTTCTTCTTTCCTCTTCTACAGCTCTGTAAGTGCCAATGTGAAGAAAACCACCCCCGCAAGATGGGTTAAGGAACATTTGTCAATAAGCAAGAGAATAAAAGCAGGCACTAAAACAACAGAATAATGACTCTGCTTCCAGTTTTTAATTCCAAATGTCTGGTGCCTCAGGCAGTTATCTAAAAAACCCTTCTCCAGCACAGGCACCTCCCTGTTTGCCTCAAATCGTTGGAGTTAACAAATTATTCTTGTGTGAGGAGAAGTCTCTGACAGACAGCCCAGAGCTACTGGAGAGCTGGGCT
>JAGMWU010000028.1:1660356-1698410 GCA_018697195.1 Certhia americana
CTGACACCCCTGAACCCCTGAATCCCTGAGCCCCTGAACTTCTGAATCCCTGAACCCCTGAATCCCTGAACTCCTGACACCCCTGAGCCCCTGAATCCCTGAATCCCTGAACCCTGCTCACAGGAGTGGGGCTGCTCCCCGTGTTCCCTCCCTACAGCAGCTGGATCCCACATCCTAACGCCATTCCCAAAGGAGACCAGCAGGGAATGGCCCAGTGTCCCCAGCCCTTGACTTTGGGGACAAAAATCCCCCCCAGGCTCTGCTGCTCTCTGCAGGGCTGGAGCAGCTCCACGGCAGGGCTGGAGCAGCTGCAGCGGTGCGAGGTGCCTTAAGAGGGCTGTCTAACCAAAAACTCGGCTGTGCCTTTCGAGGAGAGCTGATGAAAAATGTTCCCTCTGGCAGAAAACCTCTCAGGGCTCGCTCAGAGACTCTTCAGCCGAGGAGAGGCGGCCCCAGGAGCGCTCTCTGTCACTGTCCCCACCGGGAGCACACGACCCTGAGCTCATCCCTGTGATTTGTGGGGCTCACGGGGGGCTGCCAGCTCCGAGCTGCTGCCAGGGGAGGTGCAGGTTCTCACTGCTGCTGGCACTGTGCTGCTGGAAGGGAACATTTCCTGCTCCTCTGAGTCCCCAGCACAGCCTTTTGCTTTTTTCTCGTTCCCATTCTGCCCGTGAATAACCATGAATATACAACCAAGAATTCCTCCCAGGCACCTGAGACCCACCCGAGGTCGTTGGGACAAATTGTCCCAATTGTGCAGTCCCAGATGTCACCTCCTCTCTACTTTTCTCCCTGGTTTTATTCACTTGCTCCTTGTTTTCCACACTCTAAACCCCAGCCTGGGAGCAGCAGGAGCTGAGTGCTTTGCTTTAACAACCTCCAGGGCCCTGACCTGGGCCCTGGGATGTCACTAAAATCACAGCCCCACAGGGATGAATCATGGAATCATTAAGGTTGGAAAAGAACTCCAAGATCATCGAGTCCAACCTTTGACCCTGCTACCCCCGACCATGGAGCCTCACACCTCCCCTCGTGTTTTGGACATTTCCAGGGATGCTGAATGCCCTGTGGAGCCTCTTCCAGCCCTGAAATATTCCCTCAGGGAGGTGAGTTGAGCACCTCGAGCAGCAAGGGGAACACTGGGATTTGTTTGACACTTTGCCAGAGGGAGCTGAGGTGAAATTCCCAGACACTTCCCACTCCCATCTCCCAGGGAAAGTCTCTGTCCATAGATCAGAAGTCAAAAAAGAGACAGCAAAGGATGAGAGAGCGCGAAGGAGGAGACACACTGCCAGAATGGTTAAATAAAATCTTTTTCTTTCTTCTTTCCTCTTCTAACAGCTCTGTAAAGTGCAAATGTGAAGAAAACCACCCACAGCAAGATGGGTTAAGGAACATTTGTCAATAAGAAAGAGAATAAAAGCAGGCACTAAAACAACAGAAATAATGACTCTGCTTTCCAGATTTTGATTCCAAAATGTCTGGTGCCTCAGGCAGTTATCTGAAAAACCCTTCTCCAGCACAGCACCTCCCTGTTTGCCTCAAATCGTTGGAGTTAACAAATATTCTGTGTGTGAGGGAGAGAGGCTCTGACAGACAGCCCAGAGCTACTGGAGAGCTGGGACTGCCAGGGGGAATGGAGACCAGAGCACCAGAAATATTACAGCAATATATCTTCAGCCTGCACAGAAATATTTCCATTTGCTTCATCTTTCCCCCCCTGTCCAAAGGAGCTGCAGCCCTGAACTGCCCCTGAAGGAGGGGGCGGTGCTGGGAACCCCTTGGAAATTTCCCCTCCTATGGGAATTGTCACATCACACTCAGAAATCATCACCTGAGCTGCTCATCTTTGTCTGCTGGGGCACAGAACAGCCCGGGATGGTTCCCAGGGGTCCTCCCCGTGTCAGTCCCCACGTGTTTCTCCCCAGAGCCCCCCCCAAAGCCCTAGGAGGGTGGCCCCATGTTCCTGGAGAGAGGCAGATCCCTCTGGGATCACCTTTGCTTTCCCTTGGTGTTTTTGGGTTCCTGAGCCCCCAGACTCCCCCTGTACCCTGAACTCTGCTGGTTCCAGAGCCAGAGCAGCAACATCTCCCCAGGAGCTGCTCCCCAGCTGCTCCCAGGTGTTCTGCTCCCCTCAGTGCCTTTTTACTCCAAACCCAGAAATATGGGATTTAGGAAATATCTCATCTGCTCTGCCACTCCTCGCTGCTGCTGAGGGGTGGGGGAAAAAACTTCAGCACTTCTGGGCAGCCCCTGATGTCAGACAGGGAATTCAGAGCTGCCAGGTACCCCAAAAATCCCCTCAGGTGATCCAAACCCTCTGCACAGTGCCTGAGAGGCACAGGCAGGGCCAGCCCAGGGCTCAAAGGTGTCACCTCAGGGTGACCAAAGCCAGCAGCTCCCAGAGGAGCCCCTGCCCTGCCTGGGCCTCAGGAATGGCCCTCTCAGCCTGTATTTGGCCCCAAAATTGCTTTTACTCTGTTCAGAACTCTCATCCCTTATCCAGGAGTGTTGGAGGACTCAGAGCTGCGTCACCTCCCAGTCCCTGCCCATAAAATTTGTTATGGAAACTGTGCATACCGTTATATTCTAATTTGAGATTTAAAACAAGCTTTGGCAGACAGCTGACTCCTTTTGATGCATTTATCAGATTTCTCTCTGCCTTTTTATCCTGAAATATTCACAGGGAATATGTGGCACCACGTTTTTGTTACGCACACCGAATCCGTGTAACTTCCAGTTCCTTTTTTTTTTTTTTTCTTTCTAGAATTTGGTGAATATATGAGCATATATTAAAAAAAAAAAATTAAAAAAACAGAAAAGCAAATGCCAAGACTGCAAATTGGGTAAAATTCCACCACATGCTGCAAAGAGAGAACTCTTTGAGCTCTAATCTTGGATTCTTGATCTTCATCACCTTCACCCTGATTGTTCTTGATGCTCTTGGGATTCCAACCCTTGTTTTCAATTCCCCTTCCCTTCCCTCCAGACCTGGCCTAACTCCCTTGTCTCCTCTCCCACTGGGTTCCAGATTCCTGCTGCAGCTGAGGAGATGATGGGGAGACCCCCTGTCCTGAGGAAAAGCCTTTTCAGGAATATTGCAGCATCTTGAAACGAGATGAGGGCAGAATTTTAATTGCAGTTTATGAGGAGGCTCATCACGACTCAGGGTGTTCCTGCTTCCCACTCTCACCACGATGGAAACCACAACGAGCTGCACTGAAAGCAAATCCCCAGTCCTAAGGATTATGCAGGAAAATTGGGATCCTGCTGCTCATTCTGGATCAATATTCCTGAGGAGGAGATGGGCAGAGATGAGGGAACAGAGTCCATCCCCCCCAAGGACACCAAGGGACAGCAGAGGGACAGCCAGCCCTGGCAGGAGGGAAATTCCAGCACTGCAGCAGGGCCAGGCCAGCTCTGGAGCTGTTGGGCAGCAGAAAAAAGAATAAATCCAGGTCAAAAAGAGGAGGCCATGAGAATGCAAAGAGAGACTGGACAAAAAAATGGGAGCAAGAAGGAGGGGGGAACGTCCTGGAGAGGGACTGGGCAGGGGAAGCTCCTCCAGCCCAGAGAAAAGCAGAATTGTCCCCTCAGAAAGAATTTCTGCCTCTCCTGATTGCTCCCCCCAAGGGCAACCAACCTAATTCAATTAAGTTTTCATTTCTAATGAACTCTGGTTATGAAAGCACCAGCACCAAGGGATAATTGTGAGCAAACACATGCCCCCACTCACAGGGAAGGCTCTGAGCAAGCCAGAAAACTTCCTCCTCAATGAATCAATTAAAAAAAAGTTACTCAGAAATAAGCAAAGCTTTCTCTGAGTTTTGCAGAATTTGTTTTCATGCAAAATGGAAATGAGCTGGTGGTGGCCACAGAGCTCTGCAGAGCTTTAACATCCTGAAGAATGGGTTCATTTTTATATCACTCAGAGTTATTATTTGAATTGCCATCCCCACCCCACCACTCAAAATGAATTTTCTCTGAAGAACACTGAATTTTTGTATATTTTATGAACTCAGTGTGCAGCAGAACCCACCATGTGATTCCCAAGGAAGATAAAATGTGTCATTTAAGAGAATGAAGATTACAAACAGTTTCAATTAAATCCTCACAAACCCCTGGATCCTGTTTTCCACATTTCAATATTTGTCCACCACGTGCACACAAACAGCCCTCCAAAGAACCCTGCCCTGGGTAATTCTCCCTTCCCTTAATCCTGGCGTACCAAGCTGCTCTCCTGGGATATTAAGAGGCTCTCATAAGGACAATCCACCTCCACGTTGATTCCATTGCCCAGATCTGTAAAATTGGCTGCCTTAGGACACAGGAGAGCGAAGGGGAAGGAGCACAATGCCTGGTTTCATTTAAATACCACTCCCAGCAAGAGGGGGAGGCACAAGTGGGGACAAAGCAGAGGCTGCTGCTCCTTTGCTGAGGCTGTGCTGGGTGAGAGGAGATGCAAAGTGACAGGGGAAGGGGAGATCATTGTTTGGATAACATCAACATCAGCACAGACACATCCCCCGAGCTGCCAAGGGACAGGGTCCAAACTCCAAATCACACCGATGGAGCAGGAAATGTCATCCAGACAGCGAGGGGGGAGGGAGGAGCTGCCTCACACTGGAGGCTGGGAGAGACTGGGAATAATATTTGCTCCAAGGTACTGCAGGGCAGCAAATGTGAAAATCTAATTAAGGCCTTCTCAGCTTCTCTTTGGTGGTTTTTCTTTATTCTGGGTTGGTTTGTTTTTTTTTCCTCCCTTTTTTCATCTGGACCACCACAGTTATAGATCTCAGTTAATTGGGGTTTCAGGTATTTCCTGCTAATTGTTGAGTTGTAATTAATGCTGTCTGAGCAGAGGGAGGTCAGCAGTGGAGCTGGGCTGGTGCTGGGCAGGACGTGAACAGAAAACCCCACAGAGGCTCCAAAGCCAGCCCAGCCCCACAGAGCCCCACAGGGGAACCCAGCTGGGCAGGAGGAGGAGCTGTGCCCAGTGAGGAGAACCCCAGGCTTTGCCCTTTATTTCAGCATAAATATTTGTGCTTTATTTCCCAGTGGGAACTTAGGAAGGATGGACATCCTTCCGTGGAGGACAGAAAAGAGGGAGAGCAAATTTTAACACGGACACCTATAGGATGGGACAAAGGGAATGGACTTCAACTGAAAAAAAGGAAATTTGGGTTGGAGATTGGACAGGAATTGTTCCCTGGCAGGGTGGGCAGGCTCTGGCACAGGGTGCCCAGAGCAGCTGGGGCTGCCCCTGGATCCCTGGCAGTGCCCAAGGCCAGGTTGGACATTGGGGTTTGGAGCAGCCTGGGATGGTGGGAGGTGTCCCTGCCATGGCAGGGAGGGATGAAAGGATCTTTCCCTTCCAACCCTGGGATTGTGGAACACACCTGATGGCTCTGAGCTGTTCAGTGAGCTTTGCACAGGCCCCAGCTGAGGCTCCTTCCACCCCGCCCTTCCCACCTGAGCCTTGTGACCCCACCTTGTGACCCCACCCCTCACCTGACCAGCCCTGCCCCACCTCCGGTGCTCTCGGCATCAAATTTCTTTACAAACCCAGTTCCAGGTGCTCTCACCTGGCCCTCACGTGGGTGAAACAAAGACCACGTCCCCATGGCAACCATTCACACCTCATTAACACCTCATTAACTCCACCCACCTCCCAAGGCCACCTGCCCCGCCCTGGGGCGATTGTTGGGGTAATTAGAGATCCTGCAGGTGAATGGGAGGAGCACACCTGGCCCTTGATCTGTCCTTGAACATCCCGGGACCCTGAGCACGGCAGGTGTCCCTGCCATGGCAGGCGGGGGGATGAGATGATTTTTAAGCTCCTTCCAACCCTGGGATTCTCCTGACGTCAAAAGGAGGATTTTTGAGGATCAACTGTTCAAGTCTTCTCCTGCCTCTTCCCTTATTTTTATGCCCAACCCCTTTCCAGCCCAGTTTGGCCTCATTTCTCAGCAGCAGAGCCACCCTCGCTTGTCCAGCACAAACCTGGGCACCCCAGGAGCCCCAGCCCAGCCCAGGAGCTGCCGAGGTGCCCCAGCCCCAGCACAGGAACCCAGCAAAGCTCAGCCCCAGCCACAAGTTGTGGCCAGAACTTTTAATTCCAAATACTTCAGGTTGACATTTCAAGAGGTAACATGACAATTGCTTGTGCTAAATCAATTACTGATTATCAATATAGCACTTAGTGATGTATAATTAGTATGTAAGAGATATATTTAGCTGTAGATTATACCAATAATAAGGGCTACATGAGCAATGGCTGTATAATTACATTTTATGAATACAGGAAACCTGTGAGAAATGCTCCCAGATTTAATTGACATTTAACAAGATAACTACAGCAAGTTAATTAGAAATTATATGCTAAAAATATGAATTAACTTTTAAATAATATTTAAGCTTGCTGCACTCTAACTGTAGTGGCTGGGTTTATGCCACCAAAACACCTAAATGAAATAGTCCTTTCAAATACCATCTCTAATTCATTTCCCACAAACCAAAGCCTGTATTATCAGCTACTCATTCTGAATCCTTTTTGCTATACAGAGCCTGAGTTGATCAGCTTAGTGAAAGGCTTATTTTTATGGTCCCTTTCATACTTCTTAAAAATGAGATTTCTCTTACATTTCTTTCAGCAACCCGGAGAAAAGATTCCAGTTCAGCTGTGCCTTCAGCTTTGAACCCAGAACAAAAATGCAAAGTAAGGCACTGACAAGCTTTTAGACTCCCTGCAAGGTGATACACCAGGGATTCTGACAGAGCTAATACAGCCAGAAATTTGGAGAATAGAACGGTGCTGAGCTGGTTCTGCTGGGGCTGGGTGCAGTCACAAAGGAAATGTTATCACAGCTCCGTTATTTTTAGATGCAGGTAAGGCAGAAGTGGACAGAGAGGTGGCCCCAAAATGCAGTTTGAGTTTGCTACAGGCTCTCGGGGCAGTGTGGGAATAAAGCAGAGCCTCAGGTCCCCCCCCCCCCCCCGTGCCTTTCCCAGAGCTGCAGCCCCCGGTTCTCTGGGACCAGAGCCCTGGGAAGGCACTGGGAGATCCCAGCCCTGCTCCAGCTGAAGGTTCTGCAGCTCAGCCACGGATGGTTTCACCCCTGTGAGCAGATCCTCACATCCTCACATCATCCCCAGGGGAATTTTATTACTCCTGCCCTGCCGGGCTTTGCCTCTCAGCCATCCTGAGCTGAGCTCATTTCTAGGCAGAGCTCTGTGCCCGCTCCCTGGGCTGGGCTCTGCTCTCTGCCCCACAGACAGGGAGCTCAGCTCCTCACAGGAGCAAATATTCCCCAAGATCAGTGGAAAACGGGGCCATTCCTGCTGCCCCTGGTCCCAGCAAACTCCAAGGTGTCTCCTGCAGTCCCCCTCGTTGGCATTCCGTCCTCACACCCAGCACACACACAGAGCTCCTGATTTACTGCTCCTGCTCTTGGAAACGTCGCCTCCTCCCATAGATCACGGCAGGAAATGGGGAAAACAAGATGATAAAGCAGTGAGGGATGGGCGAGGTGACCTGAGCTGCTCCTGGGATTGCAGCACTGAGTGGTTCATGGAAAGTGGGGGCTTGGATCTGAGCCAGGCACAAGCAGAACCTTTTGGACAAGAGATGTAACAACTCTAAACCTGGCCTGAAGCCTGATCTGCACCTGATCAGAAGTTTGGAAAACGTTTAAAATTAAAAGGCAAAGCCTTTTCTTGTCCCAGAGCTCCCTTTTCACCCAGGGAGAGCTGAGTGCCCAGAGTTGTGCTGCCTGGAGTTGTGTTTGTCCTGGTTACAAACCCAGCCCAGAGCAGAGCTACAGGAGGAAAAGAAAGGATTTCTGAGAGCCAGGATCTGGGCAGAGCTTCCTTTGCACTGCTGTCCCACAGTGACTCCTTCCCACATCTCAGGTGGATGCTTCAAGGGATTCTGCTGAAGAAATTTTTCCTGTCGTGAGTGCCAGCCATTTGAAACAGATAAAAAAAATTAAAAATAAAGTGCTGGGAGCAGCTTTTCCTGCAGCTGATTCCAAACCCCAGCAGTTCACGTGCCCCTGGTCACACTGAGCCCCACCTGCCCAATTCCTGCTGCTGATTCTCCAGCCAGACTCTGGGAATTCCACTGCAGGGAAGGCAGAGCTGCCAGGTGGAGCTCCCTTAAACACCCTGACAGCTGGGAGGGATCTGCTCCCTGCTCCTCCCCAAACTCTCTCGCAGGACTGATGATGGATTCTTTCAGGACAATGGGGTTTTCTCCTAAGAGCCACGAGGAAGCTTTGGATGTTTTGCTGAGCTTCTCTGTAAAACATATCTAAAAGAAGATAAAGTGGGTGTTTATATGAACTCTTCTTCTGTAGAAAAAATATTTAAAGAAGATAAAGTACATGATTATATGGGTTCCCCTTTTCACTTTTACTTGGTCAGTAGATTAGTCAAGATTGATTTTTCTGCATGAGAGGGAGAGGCCTAAGGTTAAAAGATAAAAGGGTAGATTCCTTTTAAAATGTAATTTAGATTTTTCTGGTATTAGCTCCAGTATCATCACAAAATCACTTCAATTTTCCAGGAGCACCTGAGCCCCACTGTACAGCTGCAGGGAAGCAGGAAAGGTCTCCACTGGCAAATGGAACAGCTGAGGAGCTGCAGGACCTGCCTGGTGTGGGGTCCCTGCCTGGGCCCCCCCAACATCAGCCACACGAGGGACACCAGGGCCAGAAGTTCTGCTGGCTTTATCTCCTCTTGCTGTGGATGGCGTAGGTTTAGAATTGAAGTTTTCAGAGCTCTAAAATGAGCTGTCTAAAATGTCAGAGTGTCTAAAATGTCACCTTGTGGGTGAAGCCTGGGCTTTTAGAGTGGGTATCAGGGAAAGGTTCTTCCCCCAGAGGCTGCCAGAGCTCCAGGAGGGTTTGGACAGCTCCAGGGATGTCCAGGGGGGGATTTTGGGGGGTCTGTGCCGGGCCAGGGGATGGAATCTGATTTCTGGGGGTCCTTCCCAGCTCAGGACATTCCATAATTCCATGATTTTATGATCATCCTCTCCCCAGCCCCTGCTTTTATAAACTGTGCAAAGCTTAGAGTTACACAGAGCATCCCAGGTCCGAGCTGCTGTTATTAACAATAAATCAGGGGTATTATTAACAATAAATCAGGGGTGTCATTAACAATAAATCAGGGCTGGGAGAGGTGGGAGTGCAGAACTCCCACCACGTGCAGAGTCAGGGCTCAGCCTTTGGTCCGAGCTCAGTTTGAGGAGTTTCTCACCCAACCTCTCCTCATGACTGCTCTTGCTGGAGAGCAGGAGATCAGAACAAGCAGGGTTTGTGTACCTGGAGTCCTCCTTTTGTTGGGAAAGGCATCTCTGTGCAACATGTCACAGTGGGCTGCCTGAGTGACTGGATTATTCACCAAGAATAATTGAGCTGATACGTTTCAGCATCTTTCTTTGAATAAATTATTTGCAAATAAACATTTTCATTATTCGACCATCTCTGATGTTCCATTAGCATTCAGTGAATTATTTATTCAGCAGCTTTTCCCATCAATCACTGAATAAATTATTCGCAAATAAATTATTCTACCAGCTTTTGCTTTAAAGATGTCCCTTTGAGAACAATAGCTTCCCAGAATAGCAAACAGGCAAAGGGAGCAATTTAAAAGGCCTGATCCTCATCTCAGTTGTCTTGGTGCAAATCTGGAGGATTATCATGGAAATTCCTGGCCTTTTTCCACGTTTCCACGTCTGTGAGTCAGATTGTGGTGCCACAGTGCTCCTCTCTGCCAAAGCCAGCACAGGGAGGCTGGGAGCTCTCAGAACCAAGCCCTGCCCATATCCTAAGAAGCAGTTCCATCCCCAGCTCAGAAATGGAGCTGGGTTTGAGTGGTCTCCAATCAAACCGAGGTCCCACAAGTGTCCTGGGAGAGCCGGGGAGCTGGCACAGCCCCAGCCCCTGCTCCTCTCCCTCCACACACCTCAGGTGCACGAGAAATTCCAATCTCCCTGCACTAAGCCCAGCGTAGGAATTGTTTGTGCCTGGGCCAAGGAGGATGAAAGCATGTTAGAACTAAATGAAGGCTCCAGTGATGCCAATTTTATGGCCTAATTGAGGTTCGGAGCAGGGGAATTCGCTGAACTCCTCTGTCCTTCTGACAGGAAAGAGCAGGTTTTTTTTGACCTCTCACTAAACCAGGCACCTTTATCAAAGCACAGGCAGGATTTATCACCTCCCCCAGATGGTGGGGCCTTCCAGAGAGGAGCTGGGGGTGCTCAAAACTCCTGATCCTCGCTGATATCACGCACGGGGCTGTGCCAGAGCTCTCATGGCACCAGCCCTACCTGGTGCTATCACTGCAATAAATAATTGCTAATTTACACAAAATGAACAAGTGAGACATAAAGTAATTGTATGAGGGGGGACAACCCAACAATAACATTAAGATCTGTAATTGACTTAATACCAGACGCTCTTCCCCCGGTGAAGCTCTCCTCATCCTCGGAGTAATTGTGTAATGACATTTATGGGGAATAGACTTGTGACATTATAAATGACACTTATGTCAGGATTGTCAGGCTGTGACAGGCTCAGAGACAGCTCCAGTGAGAAATTAATCACTTCTGAGGCTTGAAAGTTGCTCATTTATCGCTGCCAAATAACATCTTGCAAAAACAAGCTCTTGCAATGAAATGCAAGCTCCCAGCCACCTCGCCCTCCAAGATGTGTTTTTTCCTTATGGGAAACCTTCCTGGAGAGCCTGCAGGAATGGGGCCCTCACTCTGCATGGTCAGCCTGCTGCAAAAATACAGATATTGTCATCTTCTCCATTTCCTCTCCTCTCAACAGCACAGCACCTTTGGGCAGCTCTCTATGGAGCAGACATCTTCTGTAAATCTACACAGATCTCCATCTCTGTTCCATATTTTCAGGGCTGCAGGTCGTGAAAGGGTTAAATTATTTACTGGGGAGAAAAAGGACGTTTTAAAATGCACTGTACATAATGAATATCACAAAAAACAGAACAGAAAACCTTCTCCAGATCAGTGTAGGGGCTATTATTAGACTATCAAACTGTCATTTTTCAAAGCATTTCAATTGTCACCATTTTTTCTAATGGCTTCTAAAGCATTATCTAATGCCTGGGCCAAAAAAACTGCAGAGGATCAAAGCATGTTGAAAAGCAGCAGTCAGGCTGCATGACAAATAAGTGTTTGCAGGCTAAACTCTTCCCATCCATTTGCCTTCCAAAATATTTGTGAAGTTCAAACCAAGATGACTTTATTTGTGTTCTGGGGCTTTTTTTATTTTTGTTTTGTTTTTTTTTATTTCAGAAGATTCAGGTGTCCTTAGGATTTTGCTTTCTCTTTTTTCATGAACACTGAAGGGGAAGGGTGACCCAGCTGTGGTCCTGCTGCAGTTTTGGTGTAGCTGCCGTGACCCTGCAGGTCCTGGGCAAACTGCAGAGGCGGAGGGTTCCGAAAGAACACCTGGGAGTGGTGGGTGAGGAGGGAGGGTAGAGGAGCAGAAGCTGTGGTGGAAGCTGCAGGGAGTTCTGCACACTCAGGAGTTTTGTGTTCCTGAAACCCCCCGGGCTGGGCTGGCCCCTGCTCAGCCCTCAGCTCACCTGGTGACTCCTTCCCAGGACACCTGTGACATTTCTGTGATCCTGTCCCACACCACGGGGCTGGATTTCCACAGGAATTCCATCAGGAGTTCCTGAGGGCTGAGTGCTCTGTGTCCCCTCCCTGGACTCCACGCTGCTGTCCCCAATGTCCCACCCCAGCAGTGCAGTCCCCTCCCACAGCACCCAGATGAGGCTGTTCATGCAACGTTGGTTATTTCCAGCCTCAATGACGATGGAATTTACCAACTGCTTCAGTGTAACCGAGTGTGACGGCGGCAGCTTAATTCCACAGCCTAATTAAATTACATTCATTTCTAGGTGGAGGTTTATGAGCAGAGGTGAAGAGTAATGATACGAGCAAGGTACGGAGTCACAGGGACTTGTTAGAGCCAGGACTTCTGTCCAGATGGCAAAATGAGTTATTCCATTTCCATCTCTCTGAAATGTCACAATGCCTGTGTTTAACCTGGGGCTCGTTTGTGCATAGAGAAGAGCAAACAGGAGCTGCTCAAAGGGAGGATGACAGTCCTGGCTGCAGAAAGGAGGAAAAATCTGGATTTTCTCAAACCCAGCACTTCCCACAAACAAAACCACTGCTTTAAACCCAGCATTATTGCTGCTGGATGGCTCAGCGAGTTATTGAGAAGTGATAAAGAATTGATGGGAAGAGAATTCCCAAGGCTGCTCCCTCTGCCTGTATCCATGAGCTGCCTCTGATGGGAATGGAGCCCAAATTCCCTGCCTGCCACCCACCTCCACAAAGCCACTCTGCAAACTCAGCCAGTTTTTGCTGAAGTTTTCCTCCAAGAACAAGTGGTTGGAACCCAACTTTGCACTATGGGTGTTCAGAGGGAAAAAAAAATATATATATATATATATATATATATATATATATTGCAGGCTTAGAGATTTTTCTGAACTCATAAACAAAAAGGGGAGAAATGCAAGAATTGGATGTATAAGTTTATGGCCTGTGAAATTGAATTGCCTTTTACAGGTCCTTGCCTTTGGATGGACAGGGAGAGGGTTTGGCACCCTGTGGGAGGTGGGGATAAAGAAAAGGGGAAGGGGCTGTGCTGTGTGATCAGGGCTGCAAATTCAGGAGCTCAGCAGGATGGGATTTCAGAGCCAGCCCTGCTTTCTTTGGCCTCCAGTGAAGGGAATCCCAGACTGGTTTGTGTTGGAAGGGCTCTCAAAGCTCATCCCATTCCACCCCTGCCGGGGCAGGGAGCCCTCCCCTATCCCTGCTCAGAGGTTTGGGAAGTTTCAGGAATTGTAATTCCAGCCTTGCTTTGTAGATCACCAGCAACACAGAGATATAAATACAGGATGTCAAGGAGCAAAAATCCATGTCCTAAATCACCAGAGAGGCAGGAAAACAGGGCAGGGGAAGGAAAAACCTTGAAGTGATTGGAAAGCTTTGCATTATCCCTCCAGCACTGCTCAATCCCAGCTCTCTTCCCTTCATGTAAATTGTTCTCTGCATTGGCTGTCAGCTATTGACAGGGAATCTGTCTGACGTGGAGGTATCTGGATTTTGCAGGAGAAAACCAATGTAATTTGATGGAGCTGGGGCTGGGGATAAAGCAAGAGAGACAGCAACCAAGTTTTATCACCTAATGGGTTTTTCAAACGTTGCAGTGAGTTCTGTAGCCAAGTTTTGCCCTATTCCAGCCAGGTCCCAGCTCATCAGCACCTCCCAGGCCATGGCCCTTCCCAGTCTGGGGTTAACAGCTCAGGGAGGTGAAAATGAAGGGATGGTGACTCTGCTCTAGTCCCTCAGAAATTCACTCCAGAGCTTTGATCTTGTTTAAAAGTGTCTCTTATTTCCAAGTTATTTTTTCCTAACCTCATTCACACACGAGTTTTCACAGCATCTTTTTTCATGGCATGAAAGGAGATTTAAAACCCACCTGTCTGCCTCTCACTTTGCCTTTTGGACTTGGCAGAGGAGTGAGGAGCTGCTCAAGAGCAGAGATTTTTGCCATCAACAATTCAGGAGAAAGCTGAGCCAAGCTGAGCCCAACTGGGTTTCTAAACTCCTCTAGGAGAGTAAAGTGAAAGCCAAGCTTTAAAAATCTGGAGGGGTAAAACACAGAGCCCTCGAGTTCTGTGTGAGATCTTCAGAGAAATACCTCGGGAGAGGAGGCCCTGAGAACATTTCAGTTCTGGTGTGTTTGGTCTGTCCCCTGGTGCCCACTGGAGTCCAAAAATGGATTTGGGTGATGCTCTGAGAATGAAGCAGAAACATGATTGCATTGACTGGAGACCAAACTTCAGGACGACATCACTGAGCTTTTAGGAATCCTGCAATCTCGTTTAGACAGTCAGTGGTTTTGTTTATTAATTCAAGCATGCTAATGGGAACTGAGGAGGGGAGCAGAGAAAAAAACAAAGGCATATTCACCCCTGAGAAATTTGGAGGGGAAACTGGAACAGAATTTTTGAGCAGGGGCAGGTGGGGAAGGGTTGGTATTTAAAATAAGATCAAAACCAGAACAGAACAATGGCCACAGCACAGAGGGCACGAGCATCCCATAAATGCAGCAGGAGGATAAAAAGCATTTTTAATGTAAAAAAGCATTTTTAATGTAAAAAAGCCCACACTTCCCTTTGCCTGCAAAGGGCCCATGACAAAGGCACAAATGTGAGGATGCAGATGGGCTCTGGGGGGAAGGACAAAGGCAGCTGAGCAGAGCAGGCAGCGATTCTCATGCAAAGCCCCAGCACTTTCCAGCCCTTGAAAATTCAATACTTTTAAGATCCTGGCTGGAGTTCTTAAGTGCTGAGAAAGGCAAAGGAGTAATCAGGATAAGTGGGATTGGCTTTCAGCAGGTGAGAGGAGGGATGGGCTGCAGGGATGGGCATGCTGGGGGGGTCTGGACCCCCCTGCTCCCCCCAGCAGCTCCAGGACCCCCCAGAACCCCCTTTGCTCCTGCCAGGACCTTGCTGCCCCTGGGGCAGGGGGGGAGAGTCCCTTCCCCAGCCCAGCAGCTGCCAGAAAAGCTGGAAAAAGGAGAGTAGGGAATTCCAAGGGCACTGACGCCAAGGGCAGGGGGCCCAGCGAGCCATGGGGGTGAGCTGGGAGCAGAGAACCCCAGTGCTCCCAGTCCAGTGTCACCAGTTCCAAGGAAAGGGGACCCAGAAAGGCTCTCATTCACCCCAAAGCTGCCTCACCCCACTGTGACAATGCAAAACCCCACGGATTTTACCCAAACACTCACTGAGGACGAGACCCAGAGTGCAATGAGCTCTGTGCCTGCTCCCAGGTCAGGATGTTCATTCCTGTTCAGATTTGCAGCTGGAATTTTCAGATGTGTGAGAGCTGCCAGCACCCAAAGCGTAGCAGGAACTGAGTTAACTCATTTATGTGTTTTAAAACTTGCAGCAATAATAATCATTATCATTACAGAGCACTGAAAGTGCTAACAATAATCAGAATAATAACTATTACTGCCAGCAGTTACCATGATTATTACTATTATTACTTCCTACAGTATTAGGGATCAATTCAGCTGGGAGACAAATGAGCACCAGGCTGGGGAGGGAAGTGGGAAGGCTAAAGACAAAAAGGGAATGCTGGAATAAACAATCCTCTTCCCTTCTTTTTTTGGCAACACTTGATAGGAGCTATCCAGCTGTCCTAGCTCCGAGAAGGGGCATTAATGGATCACCTATCACACTTGAAAAGCTTACAAAAATCTGCTTATATTTTTTAATCATCCTGCATTTTAGACCTTTAAAATACAAATATGGATTTCAAACATATCAGGGGAACAAATTAACTCAGAAAAATGGCCGTACTTTCCAAGGTTGCACCTGCCATGAAATTGCTCCAAGTTTGCATTTTCCCCCAGTCTCTGGTGTGTCATTAGAGCAGATTGATCGCCCTCCTCTCCCGGCAACTCCCCCATTAGAGGGTTATTGTATGGAAATTAATGGCAGGCCTGAAACATTTCTTTTGCAGCTGCAGTAGTAGAAGTCAGTTTTGATTAAGCACTCCAAGCTCGGCAGACTGGGGTGATCTCTTTGCTTTAGTTCCCTCTTTTATTATCACTGGTGTCAAGTTTTGTTACTTTAGCCATTCCCCTGGTACTCCCACTGCCTCCTTGGGTAATAATAGGGGTAATTTTTTTTATGTGCACATCTATTTATTTTAAATATGTACAGGCTGAGCCTCAGTGGTGTAAAATCCCTTTCCACCACCCTTGCCACAGCCCTAGGAATCATTCCTGCTCGTTCCAGAGGCTGAGAGGGGCAGAGCAGCAGGGCTGGAAATGGAAATCAGGAGTGTGGCTGTCTCTGCTCCGTTCAGTCTGATGGCACAGGCAGGGCAGGGCACTGGGATGGGGGCACGGAGCAAACTGGGACTGGGCTCCAGACTGGTGGGGCTGTCCCCTCCCTGCCAGGGACAGAACTGACACAGAGAGTTCCTACAGCTCTGGGGGGAAGAACAGCAGGGAGAAAAGAGTCCACACCAGGAAGGGACTGGAGGTGTTTGGGTACCAGTCAAGGGCTGGAATCTCTGAGGGGCAGCTAAACCCAGGGAGCAAAGCCAGAGCAGGGGCTGTGGCACAGCAGAGGGCACAGCAAAGGGCACAGAAAAGGACACTGGGGCACAGCAAAGGGCACAGGGGCTGTGGCACAGCAGAGGGCACAGCAAAGGACACAGGGACACAGCAAAGGACCCTGGGGCTGTGGCCAGCACACTCAGACAGCCCAGAGCCAGGCCAGACAGGATTTCTGATCTGCAGGAGCCAGGGCTCTGATTTGGTGGCTGTGTCCTTTGCTTGCTCAGCTCATCCTCCTCTCTGCACAGCTTCTGTGTGTTCTCCCTTTGTAAATCTGGGATTTCCTTACACCACAGCAGCAAAGCAAGGCCCTGCCCACCTCCCCTCATCACCAGGACCTTCTCTGGGCTAATTTAGATAATACAGAGAGCTTTTATCCCTTTTGAGCAGAAACTGATGTCTGAAACACAACTGCAGCGCTGCACCTCCCGTTTTTGGGATGTGGCCATGGTGTGGCTCCTTCCAGCAAAGAGCCACCCCAGGCAGGGCTTTCCAGCCTTTCCTGATAAAACTTCTACATTTAATGACAAAGTACTGTGCTGCAACTCCCCATTTATCTTATTAAATGGTCCCAGAACAGCTCTGAAAAATGTATTTAACACAAAGATATCTATTAATTAATAAGCACATTAGTCAGCAATCAATACTGGGTTGATGATATTGTTTAAATTATGCATGGATAATAAGGATCTGGTTCTGCCTCCCTCATCTGTTTTAAGGCATATATTGAAAATGAGTAGTGCAGAACGGCTTTGCATTTTAAAAAGTTTGATTAAAATTATTTTTAAATAGACTAATCCTATGAACATATTATATTGCATAAAATTAGCCCTGAGCACAGTAGGTTTATCACCTCAGTCTCTTCACAGCCCATTGATTAAGCAGACACTGGGAGCAGCCTGTTCCTTTCAGAGCATTTGTATTTGATTGTGGGGATATTGTTGTGTTTGCAAAGCCTGAGCAGGGTATTCCTGGCTGTTCTTTGCTCCTGGGCTGCACAAAAAGGTTCCGAGGCTGATCCCCCACTGCCACTGGGATTTCCTGGGGGGACAGAAGGGATCTCACAACAAACACCCGGGTCCAGGATGTCCTGGCCAGTCCCACAGCACACACCTGGATCTTTCTCTGGTTGTCTAAATTTCCCTCTAAGCAGAGTTGTCAAAAATGTGAATAACTTAATGAAAGTGAAGAAAATCAATGGAGTTATCCTGGCATTTGCTTTGCTGCCACTGCTGTGATTTAATACAGTTGAGATGCTCAGCCTGGACATTCTCAAAGTAGATTAAAAATTATTTGTTTTACGTTCAGAGGCTGTCTGCGCAGGGATAAAGTTATTATATTACCATGTTTAACATACTAATATTTATATTAATATGTTTAAGTGACATTACATTCATTTCAGCCATTTACACAAGCAGTTTTACCTGGATACTTTGAATTAAATTGGCTGGAGCTCATTTACCTGAGTGCATACAAGCCCCAGTGCCAGCAGATTTGTTTTTAAATCCTCCCTCTGAACATCCCCTGTGCTCCCTTCCTGCACAGCCCCTGGAGGAGCTGGTCCAGCTCCACGAGGTTCTGCACATCCCCAAATCCCCATCTGGCCGGGTTTCCTGCAGTTCTCTGCACAGCAGCTTGGGCTGGGACTGTGGCTTTGGCCCTGCCTGACCCCAAAAAGCAAAGCCAAACCCAGCCTGTGGCACGAGGGCTCTGGCAGAGCCCCAGGAATGAAGGAATAAATGGATTTTCCCAGCCACACTTCGTGTCTGGATTGCTGAGGAATCCAGAGGGAGGGAGTTTTCTCTCAGTGATTTAATCACTGGTTTGGAGTGGTTGGAGAGGAAACCCAGCTGGGATTGCATCTCCCTGCTCAGGATCACGGATCTGATCCAAACAACAGCCTGGACACAGGATGGGCAGCAGCCCCAGCACACAGAGCTGAGCACAGCCTGGATGTCCCTCAGCAGCTCGGAAACCTCCCAGACAAAACCTGTCTGGAGGTCACCCAGGCACAGAGGATGCTCCAACCAACACCTGTGCTACAAACAAAACTGTGCTCTGAGAGCTGATCTCCAAATTAGCTTCAGGGTCTCCAGGCATTGCTTCCTTAATGATGTGAAACATAATAACCTGGGCTGTAATAAAGATGAATTACTTTATAATAAAATAATAAAACTCTGGTAAACACTCAAGGTTTATCACTTCATTTGTCCCCAGTGCTCAGACAGAAAAAAAAAAACCTTTTGTGCTACTTGGTTTTTAATATTGTCAGTGATTAGGTTTCAATGACCCTGTGCCAGCAGCGTTGCCTCATTTCCCTGGACAGGCAGGGCAGGCCAGAACTTCCTCCCATCACAGCTCCAATGCTGGAATTCAGAACTTCTGCCCAAATGAAAGATCTTCCCAGGGACTTGCAGCAGGCCTGTGGCAACACTTTGGCAGAGGGCTGGATAATGAAGTTTTCATTATTAAATAAAGGTATTTTAGGAATGTCATAACCTATAAATCCATTCTTCTACAGCACATGAGCACAACATTTTGTTTATTCCTCATTCACTGATCCCAGCCTGCCTGCAGCTCCCCATTCCCTGGGTTTTGGCAACCTGGCCAGCACTTTGGAGTTGCCATAGAGATAAATTGCAGTGTCTCTCCCCGGGATGGGATGGAGAGGGCAGGGCTCACGTCCCTTTGCTGGCTGAGCCCTGAAATTGGTGTTACCCCAAGGAAATGCTGATGTGGCTCATCAGGAATTCTGGAAAGGGGAATTGTCAGCAGGCAATTCAGTCCAGCTGATTGGTGCCACGCTTAGGCAAAGGCACCGAGGGAAAGCCAAGGCAGATCTGAAATGAAAAAGTTTCCCTGCACCTAAAACTCGCTGAGATAAATCAATAGAGACCAGCAGGAAACTTGGTGCCTCCTAAAAACACCAGAAAGGAAATTAGGAATTGAGCAAAGACAGGTCTGCTCACCTGTCAGAAAATTCTGTTTATTCTTGGACTTTGAAAGCAAATTGCAAACCTTATCAGCACTGGAATTGATTGAAAATAATTTTCCCCTTGCAGTGTTAAGCAAACAGGAAGGTTCCGTGTGACAGCACGGATGGTGTCTGTAATGGCTTGCTAAGATCCTGCTAATTAAAAAAAAAAAAAAAAATCTCATTTGAAGATAGTTAATGGGTTCAGCATTTCTACAAAGTATTAGGAAGGCAACATTATCTGAACTTGGGGCCTGGGTGATTATTGTGCAATTAGTTGTGATTCAATTCACTGAAGAAAAATGCACCATGGAATAACCACTGGCAACAAAATAAATGTCCTGGAATTGTGCTACCAACTGCTTTCATTTTGTCTTCAATCCAGAACGTTGATGTCACCACGATGCTTTAATTGCAGCCCTGATTTCACATCACTGGGCTTTATTTATAGATATTTATTTATTATATTTATATTTAGGGATATTTATTTATATTATTTATTTCCAGAAATAATGCTTTTCCCCCCTTTCCCTGAGACACCCTCAGTGAATCCCTCCAGATCTGGGAGTTCTCCCTGCTCCAAGCAGATGCCAGCTCTGAAAACACCGGGTAGCACGGGGCAGAAAGTATCTGGGACTCTTCCTGAGGAGCACCCTTTGCCACATCCACTTGTTGCCTTCAGCACCCTCAACAGAGGATTGTGGATTCCAAATTCTGCTGTGCCAGGGAGGGGTCTGGGGTGGCAGAGGTGGCACAGTTGAATTTGGCAGTTTGGAAGAAGCCAGGGATGCTCTGCTGGCTGCCCAAAATCCCACCCTAACACTGGGGTTACAGGGCTGCTGATGTGAAAATGGGATTTTTCCACTTTGAGAATCCTGGTGTCCATTTCTGGGGACAGATGTGCTGGATAGGGCAGAACCAGAGGCAACCAAACTGAACAAGAACTTCCCCTGTTGCCTTCTGCTGGACAATTCCTGGTGAGCACTCCCTCTGGAATTATCTCACAGTTCTGTTGTCTCCCACCTGACCCCGTTTCTCTCTGGTTTAAACCATTTTTAACTTCCCTCCCTCAGTACAGATGAAGATGTGAGTTTGCACAACTGGATTTTGGTGTCAGTGCTTCCAGAAAGGGAATCTGTATTCCTATGAAAATATCCCCGAATTTCAGCGCAGGGTTCCCACGATAAAGCTCCAGAACAGCTCGGGGCGAGTCAGGACCAAAGGAAAGCAGCAGGCAGATAAGGATCAGCACTCAGATCCTGCTTTCTCTTCCTTCAACTAAACAAATAAACGAATATGAACGGGAAGGAGAGAGGCTGGGGAGCTCCTGGCACTCCACTAGGGGTCTGTCTCCGCTCAGCATCCCCGGAGCCGGGCTGGGGAAGCCTCCTCTGCCCGGTTCTGGGAGATCAGAGCTCCATCCCCGCTGCTCCCTATCTCCTGGCAGGCTCCGGCTGCATTTCCCTATCAGCAGCATCTCCAGGGATAAAGTTCAAGCCCCGCTTGGCTCCCAGATGTGCCGGGTGGGCTCTGGGGGAACCTCGGGGTGGGTGGCCGGGCTGGTCCCGGGGCTGCTCTTGGAAGTTCTTCTATTTATGGAAATCATCGCCTTTCATTTCGTTTAATTAAAGCGCCCGGAGCCATCGAGCTGCCGATTCCAGGAGATGAAAGGGCTTTTGGAAGGCACACAGGGGCCAAAGCCGGAAGCCTAAATCTGAACCCGGTATTTAGTGGGAAGAGACGATGGGAGATTCAAATCCAGGCAGAGATTCAGCACCATCCCAGCTAAATCCTGAGCTCTGATTCGCACTGAGGAGTTTAACCTGCACGAAATAACACATTCCAGAATTTATTTCTGTTTCCACTACTGGCCAAAACCATAATGATTCATTAAAAAGATTCAAATATAAATGACAATGCAAACTACGCTCCACTTTCCTGATTTATCCAGTTCTAAACTAATTCAAATATTCACCTGAAGTGCACATTTTTCATTTCTTAGAAAAACTGTGAGATAAAATTCTCCTGGCATCACAGAAGCGCTCCTCAGAGCAGTAGAAACACACAAAGATTGAGCAGATCAGTCCCACTCCTGTGCTGCTAAATGGGCTTACAGGAGATCCACGTGTGGAAGGGATATTTGGGGTTTCATGGGTGAGCCCATCCATCAGAACCTCAGTACAGTCAGTCTCCATTCCGTGCCATTATCTGTTCTGGCATCAGGAATATTCTGATCTCATCCTCAGCTGGCAAACCCAGACCCAGCATTAGCAGGCCCTGGATTTGTGCCAGGGGAGTGTGGTGAGCTCAGCTCCCAGCCCTGGGCCATTCTGCTTCCCCAGTGGCCACCTCAGGCAAAGCCACTGAAAAATGGCAAAAAGCAGCTCTGGAGATGATTTTTGATTTGTGTTTTCAGGTGACACCAGGAACACCCAGCTCTGATGTCTGGACAGTGCAGATGAAGGGCTCACTGCTAGTTTTTAATTTCCTTTATGGTCCCCCAGGGTGCTCCCCAATGATCCCTTCACTTGCAGGAGCTGCTTTTTATCCCACCAAGTTGTACAAACCCTCCCATTTGTCACTGTGACATTTCCAGTGTCTCTCTGCTCACACTGATGTCACTCCAGGTCTGTTACACCACTGGCAATGGATTGGATGTAAAATAAAATCCACATAAACCTACAGCAGTTGACTCAGCCCCGTAAATTCCAACTGCATTTCGAAAGGAGCCAATGGCTCTTGGCAGAAGAACCAGAAGTCCCCTGCTGTGAGGGGCTCCCCAGCACAGACAACACCAGGAGATTTTTACACTCTCTGTTTCTTATCAGCCAGTGACTGACTTTCCCCTGGGTCCCCTGGAAAATGCCACACGAAAATATCCCGTGGTTCCAGCTGGCCAGAGAGGTACTGGAGCAGGGAAATGAATCTGCTGAGCTAATGAAGCTTAGGTCAGGACTGGGTAAACACTGCAGGAAAGGATCTGCAAACATTTGTTCAAGTGAAGGCTTGGAATGGGTTTCAGTGGCCCCCATGAGTCCCAGCATCTCCCAAACCTCTCCTGGAGCCCGTGCACAAACGGGCTCATGTTGAAAAGAGCATCCAGACAAAACAGCACAAAAACACAGGCAAATACATGCTCAGGTCTGAGCAGTTGCACAAATATTTCGTCTGATGAGTAATGGCACCCATGGCTCTCGTGCTGTTTGTGAACTGGGAGTCACCTGCCTGCAAGCCCCGAATGCACCGAAGAGCACGGAATGGGGAAAAGCACTGGGCTGTGACCGAGGTGTTCTGGCAGGATTTGCTAATATTTCCACTAAGATTCAACCCAACATCTTTCACCTGGTTAGAAATTCACTGAAATATCTTCAGGAGCTATTCCTGGTATCATCCCATTTATCAAAAAGCCTCTGAAGCCCTCTCTGCAGGAATCTGTGCATCCCAGGGCCCTTGCAAACACCTATCAGTTATTTCCTGACCATCCCAGCTCCAAGAACGCCAACATTCCTCCAGTCACTGAGCACAGGATGGACCAAACTGTGCCACCAAAGTGGGGCTGTTCCTGTGTGAGCAGCCTGGAGCTGTCAGGAGCAGGTGAGAGGTGGAGGTGAGGATGACACCGGGCACTCCTGAGCAGGCAGGAGGTGTGGGAGAGGAGCCTGGAGGTCCCACCATGGCTCCGAGGTCAGAAGGAGATGCACTCCTCACCAGGAAAAGCTTTCTGCAGGGCTCTGGCAATTGCCCACCCCAAATCAAGCTCCTACTGGCTCAGCCAAGCTCAGGAAAGCTGACACGGAGCCAGGAGCCTCTGACAAGCTGGATCTTGAAGGCTCAGAAAACAACGCCCTGACAACTTTTGTATTTGCATAAACATTATTTAATCAGTTCTGTGCCATCTCATTTCTACGGGAGGCCGTGCCCAGACAATTTCCAAAAATGAGTTTAAATACATGTAATTCTGGTGGGAATAGCTTTCCCTGTGACACTTCCTGGAGGCAAGTGTGCTGGAGAAGAGGCCAGGCAGGGACAAGGAGCACAAATGTCCCTGGGCTGGCTCCGACAGAGCCCTGCACTGGGTTGCCAGTTCAGCCTACAGAGTCCAGGGACTTTAGCAAGGCTCTGGTGGTGGTGGGTGCTCTCCCAACAGCTTCCACTGCAGGATCTTGAGGCTAATAACTCCTTTCTAAGACATTAAAATGATGTGTTGTGAGTTGTACTGATCACAGCCCTGAGAAAGAAAATAACCTCTGTGCTTTCTCCAGGGCTCCTGCTGTATGTGTTTCCAGAACATTCCTGCACATTCAACCTCTGACACATCTTTCCTTGAAACAACAGACCTTCCTGGATTCCTTTGACTTGGTCTTTGGAATGGGAAAGCTTGCTCAGAGGAACTCCAAGCCTTTGAAGATAATTCATACATTGGTCAACAACTGTAATAATGCAGCTAAAATTACAGTGTGCTCCAAGCACTGAACATTAAAGACTCTGCATTTTATAAAACTAATAAATCAAGCCCGGTAAGTGCTCAGCTCCTGGCTGAATGCAGATAATGGGAGCAGCTCCACATCCCTGAGTGGCAGTGGGGTTATGCACTTGGAGTCACTCTGCCTCCCGAAGTCACGGACTCAGCAGTGGATTTCGCAATTCCTGCTCGGGCTGGGTGACGTTCAGAGGCTCACACAGAGCTGTTTCTCACCAGAGGCAGACCCAGAGTGGCCTCTTCTCCCTTTCTCCCTCTTGTTTCTGTCTCTGAACTGTTTTGTTGCTACCGACAGGAGCGATTTCGTCTGAAGCTGCGCACTGCTGGTGATACATTCTGAAAAACAAACCCTGTCTTGAAAAACAAACCGTTTTGGGTTCTCAAACACACAATCAGAGGGGTTTCTCTGACTTCAACTGAATTAGGAAATAGTTCTGCTCTAGACTCTCACCAACTGAAGGGTAACAGCCAGGCTTCTAAGGACAGGAAGATGATGTTCACATTTTTATGGTGTGTCTGCTCTCTTCTCATGAGACTCCAGGAGCTGCCTCCTCCCAGCAGCCTGAAAAGTCCTGGAAAAGCAGCACAAGCTAGGGCCAGTTTTAGCTTTTCCATTTCCAATAGTCATGATACTGTACCTATTTGATTTAGGGAGATGTGAGGTTTTTTCTTGAACAGAGGACGAGCCCTTTGTCCCAAGTCAGTGCAGCTGCTGATTTAGGTCCTACAGAGCAAGAGAGCTGCCCTGGTTTGTGTTTCTGGCAGGACTCAGCACCATGTTTGTGACTTCCCCATGCTTCTAAAATGGAGAAAAGAGTAAAAAAGAAAATTACACGACCTCTTAGGTTGCTCTCTTGGACATTTTTTTCCACTTTCTTGAAGTGGAATGGCTCTCACATTCCACTTGGGCATCACAAGTAATGGCTGGTCTGTGCAATTGAATTCAGCTGTTTGGAGTAGCCCCAGTTCCTCAGCTCAACATCCCAGAAAGATGTCTGGGAAGGTGATGAACACAGCACCAGCACTGTCCCTGCAGCTCTGACCTGGCTGTATCCTCCATCCTGTGCATCCAAGGGTTGTGGAACCACTTAGCCGACAGCCCAAGCCGCAAACAAAGGGGATGGGGAATGGAAATTTACTTCCATTTAGCTGCGACTGGGTTTTATGTGGAAAATGCACCCCACCCTCCCTATCTGAGGATCAGCAGCAGCAAACTCCCAGCGCTGTTGCTCAAGGGGAGATCTCCACTGTCAGGTTGATTTGCGATGCGTTTGAGTTGACAAGAGAGCCTGGGGCAAGGGAGGAGGTGGGTTAGCAAAGGAAGGAAGGAAGAAGATTAAACCTCCATCAAAATGTGTGGTTACCTGTGCTAGGGAAGGGGAGAGGCAGTGGGGGAGGGTGGAAAGGCAGAAAACCTGGGAAAACTGCATTGCCAAATAGGGAAATGGGGAAAAGACAGAGATTTTCCACAAGATCCCGGGCTTTCCATGCGCTCCTCGAACAAAGGACTCGCGCTTTCTTCAAATCAGCCAAGCACCTAAAGGGAAGCTTTCCCAAAAACAGAGTCAGGAGGCAGCAAACATCCCGATTTTAAACAGCAGGCAGGAAAGGGAGTGTGTCCCAATGTTCAGAGACTCTAAAAATGGGCAGCTCCATTTGGAAGTCCTGGAAACTTGGATTATTCTGTACCCTGACAATAAGATTCCGGGCGATTCCGATGCTGTCCCCACATTTGAAATAGGTGATTCTCTGTGCATGTTGGAGACACACAGATATTCCCTGCTCTGGGGGAAAACAGGCAGTTACCACTGAGGTAACTCTGCGTGGCTCTTTCTGGTTGAAGGAGCATCTAAAAATAAAACCTTGAATGACACTGAAATAGCAAATAAAAAAACCCAACAGTATTTTTTTTTAATGCTGTGCCTGCAGAAAAGTGCAGGAGATGATCTCAGGGAAGAAAAATTACAGCTCCTCCTTCATGGCCACACACCTGAGTATCCCTGAATTTGGCTTACCAGGCTCGATCTGTGACTGAACCAAATCAAAAGCAGCCTTCAGTGTTTCCATCAGGTGGTTGAAATGCAAACTCTACAGAGTGCCATTTTCTTTCTTTTCATTCAAGTGTTTTTTCAGACCTGGCATCCCTCACCCCCTTAGACAGTGGCACAGGACCCCACAAAGGATTGTGAAGCTTTTTCCTGTTCAGTGGGGGCAGATCACGGCTGGATGTTCAGTGGGATTTGATTTTCAATATTTTCAATTGACACCATCACTCCTCTGAGCATATTTCTGCTCCCAGCACGTTGATACACAGCTCCCTGGTTCACCCCTCTCCAGTGGCACCTCCCCACATCACCGGGAGCATATGCAGGGCACAGATTGTCAGGAGTACAGGCTGCAGGATTCCCAACCACGCAGCCAAACAACAAATACCTAGCACATGGGTGGGAAAAATCTGTGAGCCTTATGGATCCACCTCACACCTCCTCCCAAAGCAGCTGCCAGGGAACTCACACTAAGACATCACCAAGGACAATAAATATCCAGAAAGGAACAGGCCTCCCTTAAGCAGTGAAGGCAATGAATTTGAGTCCTAATTTCAAAATATGATTATTCCCAAACCTCACTTCCTCCTCCCAACTTCACAAACTGGAAGAGTGGATTAAGATCTGGCTCCATCCTGAGGATGTGTCCAAATGTGAAAATGATTCCTCCTTGGGAGCTTGGATGACAGGCACCACTTGGATGTTGTTATGCACTTTCTGGGAAAAGGGCAAGGCCTGACTGATGGAAACACAGGGATGTTGTGTTTGAGACATCCTTGTTCAGTAACTCAGGGCTTGTGAGCTGAACCTTCCTGGGAAGGAAAGCTCTGGCCCCATGTCCCTTCATGAGCAGGACACAGCTCAGGTACTGGTGACAGTGGCTCTTTAGGGAGGAGATTTGGGGCTGCCAGGCCAAGGCTGACCAGCAGTTTGCTATTCCCGACCCCCGTGGCAGCAGAGACATCTTTAAGGGCTGATAATGATCCCATGCTGAGGAATTGCCTCCTAAACCCACCAGGATCAATAGGAAAATCTTTCTGCTAAAAGTCTTATTGATACCTCAGGACCCCAAGCTCACCACAACAGGCATTGCTCTCTGTCTAAAAACCCGACATTCTTCTTTTTAATTGCCCACTGAATTAAAACTTTTAAAACTCCTTAATGACTAGATTTATACTTCATGAAAGGATCGTTTGTAATTACAGGCGGTTTGGGGAAGGGGGTTTCTCTTTTCATTCTAATTGCAAATAATTGACTGCAGAATATTTCTGAGCATTGTATTTTGAACAAAGATGTCTCCTTTGAAGTCAAAATTCAGTTTATGCCTTTCTGCAAAGGGAATGCGTAAGAAAATACGTCTTGCTTCTGGTAATGGGAATTTATTGTTATGGCAGCCAGTGCAGCACTCGATCAGAGCTGGACTTTCTGTGCAAAATACTCCACTAAAAAAAATGGATGGTCCCTGCTTGGAGAGATCAGGAGGCATTTCCAGGGTGATTCAGTTACAGGGAGAAAGCAAAGAAATAACCAAGGAGGAAATGGGAAGGGCTGCATCAATCCTGACCTGGTCCCAAACTCACATTTTCCATACCCTCATTTTCTTCTTTCCCCAGTATCAAATGACTCTGCCACGAATTAATTTAAGCAGGGATGTGGAAGGGGACATCCAGCACTGTGGATTTGAATTCCCAGGGGATAACACACTGAGGCTGACCTGCTGGGAGAATGAAGCTTTCCCTGTCATGCTGGTATCTCCATCATTGTATCCCAGAGGGAGGAGAGTTCTCTGGGTAAGAATCTCCCTCTTGAACAGGAGTATTTCAAAGGACAGGAGAATCTGAAGAAGCTGTTGAGGGCTTGGGAAACATCAACACCCTTGGAGTCGTTGAATGAAGCACAGATGGTTTAAAAGTGCCTCTGATCTGGTAATCTCTGAGATTCCTGCTCAGAGGAAGGCAGGAGGAGCTCTGGAGGCTGCACATGGAGGTGAATTCTGTGTTTAGTTAGGAAAAAGAGGACATCCAAGGAAGGGACATACTGCAAGGAACACCACTGCCTGTGCTGTATCAGGGAAAAAAAAAAAGCGAGGGTTTGTTCTGCTAGAGAATTTATTTATCCTCATTTTCTACCAGTAAAGCATGAAACAATTTAAAGACATTGGATCATTCTGTTCAGTAAAATAATAGAATTATTCAAGATGACTCGAGAGATTTGGGCCCAGGCTTGTAGATTTTCATTATTTTCTCCATGGCCTTGAGGGTGTGATTCATCTGTGTAAATGTCTGGATCTGAACTAGGCACCTTAGGCTCCTCTGAGAGATAAGAGAGAGAAATCAGCACTTGCAAGGTGTGATTCATCTCCTCCTGAGGCAGACACCCAAGCTGGTCCCTCAGAGCTCTTTGGAGCAGCCCTCTCTCAGTGAGGAGGAGCAGAGCTGCCCCAGCCCTGCCTGGGGAAGGTTGTAACCTCAGCTGTTTGAGGAGTCACCCTTCTGTCTGGCTTTAGGAGATTAAATGTGTATGTACCTCTGATAAGTACAGAGACAACCTAAAAACCACCCCCAGACCTGTCCATTTACTTAGGACAAAATAAATCAGTCTTCCTTCATCTCCCCTGTTTGTGCTTCTTGATATCTCTGGGACATGAAATTTTATCCGAACTATTGAATAAAATATCTTTCCTGTTCTTGGTTGCTTAAATTTCAGTAGCCTGTCATCATCCTTCTGCTTTATGAGCTCCCCAATAAAAAAGGAAGTTGAGGTTTTCTGGGTCTGGTTCCCTGCTATATTCCAGATGAATGTATCCTAGATGAAGTTTGACAGAAGCAGTATGAGTTCGATTGTTCCTGGAATATCTCATCTGTAAAAGAAGAGGAGAAATCAATGCCACAGAATACCTGGGGGAAGAGAACAGGAGGAAACAACTCCCTTGGAAAAAGAGGTTTTGCCATGATGAGGGAGCAAGGAAAATACAACTCTAAGGTTGTTTTGACAATGTGCTCTTGCCCGTAGGAGTCCCTGTCCTGGGGTGCCTGGCAGAGACCATGGCTGTGGGGAAAGCAGCAGGGGAAAAAAACATTTAAAAAAAAAAAATAACAAAAAGAAAACCCCAGCAGGGAGAAAAGGTGGCCAGCAAGAAATAACAATAATGAGAAAAATGTCACACAAAACTGTGAGCGCAGCACCAGCAGCTGCTGATACCTGGAGGGGCTGAGCGCGGCCGGCGTGCCACGGCCTGCATGGATTCCTGCGGCCTGCACGCTCCCTGCAGCGTGGGCAATGCCCCGGCAGCCCAGAGACATTCGGGCACGGCCCTACCAGCCTGCTGCTCCTCATGGGGTGACAACGTGGGGAGTTTCATGGCCCAGCTGCTGTACTCCGATGGGGGGGACAACATGGGGGAATGTCATGGAATGGCCCCAGTCTGCTGCTCCTCATGGGGGATGGGGGAATGTCATGGCCCAGCCAGCCTGCTGCTCCTCATGGGGGGACAAACACAGGGGAATATCATGGCTCCATCTCTGCTGCTCCTCATGGGGGGACAAACACGGGGGAATGTCATGGCCCCAGCCTGCTGCTCCTCATGAGGGGAAATACTCATGGGGGAATGTCATGGCCCTGCCAGCCTGCTGCTCCTCATGGGGGGGACAAACATGGGGGAATGTCATGGCCCAGCCTGCTGCTCCTCATGGGGGGGACAAACACGGGGGAATGTCATGGCCCAGCCAGCCTGCTGCTCCTCATGGGGGGACAAACACGGGGGAATATCATGGCCCCGGCCTAGTGATCCTCATGGGGGGACAAAAATGGGAGAATGTCATGGCCCCATCTCTGCTGCTCCTCATGAGGGGAAATACTCATGGGGGAATGTCATGGCCCAGCCTGCACGGTTCAGGGAGATGGGGCTGCTCAGACACCCCAGGGCTCCTCACACACTCCAGAGCTCCTCAGCAACCCCAGGGCAGCTCTGTGGCACCTGTGGATACTCAGGCAAGGGGCAGCAGGCCAGGTCGTGGCAGGACAAGTGAAGACAGAGCTTTGCCTCCTCCAGGGACCCCGGCTCCATCCCTGCTCACATGGATTTGGGATGTTTGTCTGCAGGAGGAAGAGCCCTGGCCATGGTTGGCTCAGTCCCAGTCCCAGCTCTTGCACATGGCTGGGGAAGCAGGGACAAGGCAGTTCCTGTAAAGGATCAGAGAATACAACCCTGAAAAGATGAAATGAGCCTTTATCTCCCCACAGCTTCACAGCCCCTCTGCTGTGAGAAACTGCTCCCTTTGTGATCAGCTACTGACTCAGCTTTGGGTTTTCCCTCAAAAAATGGCTGTGAGCCCTTCCTTCCTGCTGTGTGCTGCCCTGAGCCATTCCTGGGAAAACAGGACTGTCCCTCCCCAGGACATTTCTATTGATGCCAAAGGTCTCTGCCCACATCAGCAAATCTGATAAATCTCAGGCTTCCCCAGCTCCATCTCCCTGGGCCCAGAGCACCAAGAAGGATTGCTGCCTCCTCAGGCTGCTGCAGCCTGAAAGACTCAGGAGTGCAACATCCCAGGCTGACCTGGAACAGAGTTAACTGGGGAAATTTGTCTCCATGTGTTCTGTAGGACACCCAGCCTGCTCTAAAAGAAAATCTGGAAGGAGTGGATGGATGGAAACAGAAAGCACATAAAGGCTCGGTTCAGCAGATCTGTCTTTGTGCTGCCTCCTTCCAGTTCTCATCTGCTGCCTGCTGAGCTGACAAGAGGTGCACTCCAGCTCGATTTTTTTTTCCTTTTGCCTCCTGTTGTCTTCACAGAATTTTAGAATATGCTGCCAGATGCTCATTCATGCCAGAGCAGGATGAGTAATAGTTTCTACATTCCAAAATGAGCCCCTCTGATTCATGGTATGTGCAAGTCATTTTCTGCAAACACCAAGGGAATCAAAGTTCCTCCTGGGCCCCCTGTAGAAAGATGAACATGCCAGCAAAACCCTGATTCGGAATGTGGGCAAATAATGCTGGTTTGTGTGTTTGCTCTTTGCCTGCAATTCTTCCTCTCTGAGCAAAGCCCATCAGCATTTCCATGGATATTACATCCATTATCATAATGAAGAGGAGGTAAATCTTGCTCACCATCTCCTTGCTAATTCTGCCCTGACTGTGCTGCTGTAATCTCCTCCAGATTGCATCTTCTGCAGGGCTGCAAGGGCTGGAGCCATGAGATCATGGCCAAAGAAGCCCCAGGTTTGCATCCATGGCTTTATACAGTTTTTTTCTGAGGAAAGCACACAAAGGAAACTCATCAAATGTCTGCTCTTTCTCGTGTTGCTTCAGAACTAAGAGACTGGTAAATCACTGCTGAATGGTGTGCTATATGCTTTTCTGCTTCTATTACGTATTATAGGGAAATTAATAAGTAATAGGATTTGCAAGATGAAAAGCAAGGAAATCCACAAGGTAGGTGATGGAGAGGTATAATTTAAAAAGTCAATGAAAGGTTCTGTTAAATCACAGCTAAATTATGCTGATATTCACCAAAGTCCTGTGGTAAAATGCTTTTTTCATTAAATATTGAGACTCCTTTCTGCAGTGACAAATGAAGGTTCCCACAGTTGTGGAGGACAGCAGGAGCTGGAAATGAGCCCTGTTTCCCAAGGTGTGAGGTGCTGCACCTTCAGAGCCCTGGCTCACCTTCCCCAGAGCTCTTTTGGGAGCTCTGCCCCTCAGGGCATGCTCAGGGAACGTGCAGCACCTCAGGGCTCCAACTTCCCAGGAAATGTCCTTCCCTTCCCATCTCCTCCTGCTGCTGGGAACTGTGCTTACAACATTAATACAGATAGCCACACAACTTCCCTCGGGCTCTCCTAAAACCAGGCCTGTTTCATTCCCTCTAATCCCATTTCCAGGAGAAAAGGGAGCTCTGGGAGGAGGGCAGGAGCTCGGGGGAGCTCAGCCCTGCAGCGCTCTGGGGTTTGGGCAGACTGCACCTACATCATTCTGCCCTTTACTCACAGTAGCGAGAACTCCCCGGTGCCCAGCACAGCCCTGGGCTGCAGAAGCGTGTCAGGACAGGAAAAATGTAAATAACCCTGCAGGCAAATCCCCTCCAGCCCTTCCCATTCCCACTCCTGCTGCTTGGCTCAGCTCAGCAGCTTTTCCGCATGAACCCAGCACTGTCGGGAATGGGGTTTTACCTCCCACCTTCCTGCTGCTGCTCAGGGTGTGAGAGGAGCCCCTGGAGTCTGTGAGCTGTGCCATGAAATCAGCACAGGCTGGGATATCAGCTCTGCCTCCCCTCCCTGGCAGTTCCCTGGGAAGTTTTGCCCTCTTACCGGGTGGATAAGGCAATGGGAGCGAGGGGAATTGCAGAGGGTCAGTCCCACAGAGTTGAACAGCAGCTTTCTGCTGGGTGAAGGTGGCTGCCAGTCCTGACCCCAGGGACAAACATCTGGGGGGAAAAGGACGCCAGGGGAGCACATGGATAAAACACCAGTGCCTCTTCCTCACACCTACAGATTCAGAACCCCACCGGGCTTGAGATGCTTCCCATCTACAGGAAGAGGCTCTTTTAGTACAATCCCTTTGTCTGGGTTCTGTTGAATTTTCCATTTTCATCCTCCTTGGCTTTGCCCTGTTGATGCCAAAGGTGGTTTGGCTTTGGCAGGAGCAAGGTCATGCACCAAGCCTCTCCCAAGGCAACCCTGTGATCCCTGAACACGCTCTGTTAAATGGATTCTTGTAAGAAATAGTTCAGTGCTGAAAGTCTACCTTAGATCAAGTCATTTTAATGCCTTTTTTTTTTTTTCCCCTCTCCTGTTAAAGCTTGTAAGAAGCAATCTCTGTCTTGTGAAGAATTGTTTTGCATTTTGGGGCCTTTTGGGAATTAGATGGGACTGAGTAATTATCAGGAAACTTCCCTGAGTTGAATACAAATGGATTGAATGGGCAGAAAGCTCCACAATGTATTAAGATAAGGAAACTAAAATTTGGAAAGTGACTAAAATAGGTACTTTAACCATTCTGTTGGCTTTAGCCCACTTGGAATTGATTTGAATATATATTTTAAAGGCCGTTTAAAACTGTCTGCTCCAAAGTGCCAAAATATCTTAGTACACCAATGCTGCCTTTGACCCAAAGGGAAGGAACCTCTCTCAGCCCAGATCTCTTCAGGTATTTATAGACATATTTTCCATTTTGGCATTATTTTAACTTTCATATTCATTTCTAATAAAATTCCAATATCTCCATTGTTGGTCAAATCTGCTGAAATATGGAATGGGAGAGAGGGAATGAGGAAATGAGAGAAAAAGACCATTTGGGAGGGAATTTTGGCTTCAAGTGGAGGGATGAGTAGAAGCAAAGTTCTCTGGGAATAAGTACTACTTTCCTGTCTTTTTTTAATGGAAAAAAAAAGGGGATTTTTCTCCTCATTTGAAGACAAACAGGAGCTGGGCCTTTCAGACAGGGGCATCCATCTCTTACTTTCTAAAAATAGCTGCCTTTCCAAAAGAAACCACTCCCCTAAAAAAAATCTCAGATTCAGATAAAGCTTCCATCTTGCAGAGTTATGTTCCCATTTGCATCCAAACTCGGTGTCTGACACTTTATTTTTACAGTGCAACAGAGAGAAAATTTGCTTAGAAATAGCCTGACAAGAGAGGCTGGAATTGAGGAGTTTTACAGCCCATTTTTACTGGGTGATTCCACTTTCATCACCCTGGCTTTCCTGAGAGGAGTTCCAATCCCCCGTTGCTCTCTCTCCGCTTTTCTCGGGGGCAAACCCGGTGAGCTCACAGCTTTCCATCCCCGCTCTGCACAGCCCCAGAGGGACATTTCCTGCACCAAAACACCTCGGAAAAAAAGACACAAAGGCCTCGTTCTTTTCTCCCTTGAGGCTCTGAACCCTTGGGCATAAAGACAGTGGGGGGGAAGGATAATTCCAGGGAGGTGAGCACATGGAGATCCATCCTGCTGTTCTCCCCGTGCTCCAAAGTCCCAGCCCCAGCTGGACACTGGGAATCTCCCAGCACTGACCAGGATCAGCATTCCCACAACTGCTCCTGGGGTGCAGCACTAAAACCTGACCCTGCCCTGATTCCTCCTGCAGGGAATCTCTCCTTTTCCACAATGAGATGCACGATCGTTTGCAATTTCCCTTTCTAAGGAAGACAAGGATCTCTGAAGGGGCTGGGGCATTTTCCAGCAGCTTCTCCGGGTGCTGCTCTGTTTGGATTGGCGCTGGGTTTAACCCCAGTGACAGGCATCGACTTGATGCGAGGGGCTGGAGGTAGCTGTGTGCTCGAAGGGGCTTTGGATCGGAACTGTACCAAAACATCGGCAGGGAGAGAGCTTTCCTTGGGGCCGGCTGCTCCTCGTAGCTGTGTGCACACCTGACGGGGGGGAGGAGGAGCTGCCTGTTGTTTTAAGTCTCCTTTTTCTTCTGTGCTGTGTCTGGGCAGGACCCACACGTCTGGAATGCACCTTAAAACCGCCTTATCTCCAGAACCCATCATTACATGGCAGGTGCTGGAGCCTGCTTGATTTTCTCATTTCTCTTCTGTTTCTTCTCCTCCTTCTTCCATCCCCCTCCACCCCAGGGTAGGAATTTCTGAACCCCAACCAGGGAACCTCACACACCTGGACTCCACTCATGGCTCCAGCGTAGGAAAGCAGTGGGAGGAAAAGCATGAAAAGCCACAACAGAGAGGCCATGGGCTAATCCAGAAGACAAATGCTCATAATATCTTAAACTTGCACAAAAATGTAATGCTAACTTCTCTTCCTATTTACTTGTCCTGGTCCATGATAAAGACAGCTTGTTCCCCCAGCAGGGACTTTCCAGAGGTGGTGGCACTGGCTGGAAGTGCCCTGGTAAAATTCTATGTCCAAAAATGAGCTAAAATGAGCATTTAGTGCCCAGCTCTTCCATCAATTCAGAGAGAGACACTGAACTTGGCAGCACCTTCTGCTCCAGCCCAGTCAGCCCAGTCCATGAGGCTTAAACAGGACAACAGAGCTTTTCCCTGGACAAGAGGAAACAGAGAATGACCCTGCCCCACTCATGGGGCCCTGCAAGGCTGACACTCAGACTCTGAAAGTGCCAAATGTTTTTATTCAGAGCTTTATAGCTGCAAGGGTTGGTTTACAATAATTTCCACTCCCTGTTAATGGTGAGTTTAAGCAATGTAGGAGCCTTTTCCATCCTTCTGTGCTGCATTTTTGTCCGGTCAGACCCTGGTGCTCAGCTTCTGCATTTCTTAAAGCACCAATTTGTGTGCCTGCAGCAAAGGGGGACTGAGTGCTGCAAAGCTGGGGCTGCTCTGACTAGGAAGAACATTTCAGATCTAAGATTTGGGTGCAGGACAGGCATTTGGAGGCAAAATCCTTCAAAGTGCCACAGCTCAGCACTGACTTTTCGAGTTAACTGCAAATACTGTTCCAGGATCAGCCTCACAGAACTTCAGACTCGCCATAGGAGGCTGATCAGCAACAGAAAATCTGTTGAAATCATTGTTGGTTGTTTTTGGTTATTTTCTGCTTTGAACTTGCCTTGCTGCACACCTGGAGTCTGGGATTTCTCTGAGGACATTCCAGAGCAGCAGGAAGGCAGAAGCTGCAGAGTCCCAGAATCCCCAGAGCCCCAGCCCAACCCAGCAGCTCCAGGGGAGATTTGGGAGAGCAGAGCCTGGTGCTGTTCTGACTTGCACAGCAACCACCCGGCCCAGGAAAGCCTCAGGATCAGAAATATGCAAAAATCCTGCAACTGTATTGCCTTTGCTCTGCCAGCCCTGAAAACACAGCCCCCAGTTATGCTTTCCGTGCTGGAAAACCCCAAAACCGCAGCACACGAGGAGCAGCGGAGCCGCTGGAATTAAAGGAGGTTCTGTCCCTCACAGAATTCCCAGGGCTGGGGGAGCAGGGGGGCACAGAGCTCCATTTAGGAAGGGTTCAAGCACCTCACAACGTTTTCTGAGCACCCCACACCAGCCCAATCCAGGCCACGGGGCTCTGGGAATGTTCCCTCCAGGTGAGGATGCCGACCACCTGGAAGTGTCATCCCCCGGAAATCCAAGTTACACCCATTGTGGGGCAGGAGAGAAACCTGCTGCTTCCAAAGCCTCCTGAATTCCTCAGGTTTAATTATCTTGCTTTGTTCACTTCTGGGGGGAAAAAAAAATCTGGCTCATAAAGTTACTTCAGGTCTGTGGTGTTTGAAACAATCCCAGGAATAAATGAATCAATATAAGAAACTAAACATAGAGAGGCATTTTGGGTTTGTTTGATTCTTCAAGCTTAGAACAATTCAGGAAATCTGCATAAATTATTTGAATAAAATTAGCACTCAGCAAATTCATGGAGTTTCACCTTTGCCTTTTTTACTCTGCCTCTCTTCTTTGCTATACTGGACATTGAGGAATAAAATCTGTTCTTACACCAGAGTGTACAACGGCCACACATCCACTGACACTGGGTATCAGTCTCACCCCAGATGTGGGAGGCAGCAAAACTCTGCTTGAGCTGCGTGTGCAGAGGCTTTGGGGAGTTGAATTTAGCTTTATTTTTACAGCTGAAATGCAGAAAGAGAAATTCAAATCAGGGAAATGCAATAACCTCCGAGCCTGCTGCTCATCAGCGCGTCACCTCTTAAAGAGCAGAGCCCTTTATTAAAAAGGACACGTCTGATTAAAAAGATATGAAACAAAAGTGATTTTTAATTTTACTGGGGAGACAGAGTCATTGCCAGAGACAGCCCATGGCTACATGTGATGATCGAGACCAGGGAGGGCAGCGAAGCACCGACTCAAATATGGAGTTAATAACTTTTTTACTCTTAGGGAAAGTGCTGTTCAATTCCTGCTGCTCCAGGCGGGTGCAGCTTGAGTGGAAATTTAGAGAAATTACATCCACCTGCTTCCATCTCTTCCATCCAGGGCCAGATCTTCAGCCAGCGTAAATCAGTTTATCTGCATGCAGCCAGGCAGATTTATGCCAGCTGAAGACATAGCCCCTGGTCTTGCACTTCACAGTAAGAAGCTCTAAAATACAAATGAGCATGAACCCCTTAAAATATTCCCCACTCCTGGAACTCATGAGGAAACCCAGACTTCCCAGACTGCCTCCAATCATCCCCCAGCCTGTGCTGCCTTTGTGGTAATCAATGACAGTATCTAAAGGTTCAGCCACGGGAAGCCCCAGGGAGAGGCCAGGTATGAAAATCCCTGCAGAGTTCCAGGCTGATTTTCTACTTCCACTTTCTGGAAGAGATCTGGGATGATTCTCTCAGAACACACTCAGATACAGGAGCTCAGGCAGGGCAGGGAGGGGTCAGGAGAAGCTCAGCACACATACACACACACACACACACACACACACACACCAGGAGGGGACCCGTGCCCATCCTGTCCCCAGAGCCTCTCCCAGGTACAGAGGCAGAGAAGGAGTCTACAGAGGCAGAGAAGGAGTCACAGAAAGGTTTGGGCTGGAAGGAGCCCAAAACACCCCCATGTTCCAACCCCCTCCCAGTCACAACACAGAGCCTGAGTCTGAACCGTGCTCTCCAAAAAGTGCCTTGAGGACAGACACCCTTAAAGGCAGGACAGGGCCAGGCTCACCCAGCTTTGAGTGTTCTGGGTTGGCTGTCAAAGGAGGAGTTCTGTGTTTTCAGAGGTGAGTGAGTCTTGGTTGGTTTTCTTCCGGGAACACCGACAATGTCTGCAAAATCACTTTCTGCCCATCCAAGTCAAGATAAATCACTCGTCTCTAGAGCAGTTAGTGCAGACTTTTCCACTGTTCATGAACTGAAGTCAACAAAAATATTACTTTCTAGCTGTGAAACAGCTTTCAGTCTTGGCAGAATGAGACAGATTCCCTAAAGTAGCATCTATGTTTATATTTAACATTGGTTTCTTACACATCCAAAAATGCCCTCTCAAAACATGAAAATACAAGATAACATCAGGGAAGGCAATCAAACACCTCCTCACTCAATCATTAACAGAACAATGCCAGACTGGGATTCTGCAGAAAGCCCCTCTATGTCAGGATTGCAAAAAGCCAGAATGTAAAACAAGGTCTCCTGTGGCAGGGATTTTGCTGAGAGTTAGAAATCTTAAATTTTTAAAAAGGCAGAGAGATCCAAATCAAATTTGAGCTGCCTCTCCTCCTCCTCCTCCATCTCATTGTAATTGTCATCATCAAAAATCCAATCTGAGATGTCACCTCAGCCAGGAGAGCCTGGGAATGCACATTGCACCAGTAAATAATGCAGGAGAACATGGGAGAACAGCAGCTGCTTCATGGCTCTGGCGTGGCTGCTGCTGGCAGGTAGGAACAGCCCAGATGGAGAGGAGAGGAGAGGAGAGGAGAGGAGAGGAGAGGAGAGGAGAGG